>VCJJ01002314.1:82847-105565 GCA_024139415.1 Backusella tarrabulga | reverse complement strand
AACCTGCGCGTGTAAATAATTTACAAGAACCAGTGTAGCGTCTTAGCCAACTATACCAACCCCTTTGTTTTGCAGTATAACCTGGCATTTGGAAACATGAATATGGATTGAAGTACTTGTTTCCAGTTTCCAAAGCAGTGCCAAAACGCCCATTGTAGCCGATAGGGCCAATATATTTTATAAGATGTGCAGCTTTTTCAGGTTTTACTGTGGTACCGTGTCCTGGGTTGATACCATAATCTTAGTTTCCCTTGACCCTATTTTTTTCTCATCAACCTTTTCTCAATAATTGTTCTCCCTTTTCTCATTAATTTGAATTTTTTTCTCATTTTCTTGAAAAAGACAGTAATACTTGCTCTCAAGCATTTCATGTTTTAAAGAACGCCAACAAAGATTTAGCATGATTGTGGCTTGATTGTTTCTTTTACGCCACAGTTCCTCTGGTTAATTTCCAAGGATCCGCAAAAGTCACAGAATAATGCTATTTTTACGTTTTCGCGCTTCTTTCCTTTTTTTTTAGTAAAAAAATACTGTCAAAATCGCTTTACGTTAACAATGGACAAATTGCCAAATGAAATCTTGTATGAAATCTTCACTCACTTCCATCAGCAAGACAAGGTGCAATGCATGCTGACTTATCGAGATTATGTTGCCGCCATTCGTAGAGCCACGCTGCTCAACACTGTTCGTCTAAGCACCTTAACCGGACTGTCTCGATTCATCACTCTTATCCAACAAGACCAAAGTAAAGGAGAGCAAGTTGAACAGCTCGTCCTCGACTTTGACGTACGTGGAGAGATCATGGTACATACACTCTTTTCACAACTACCAAAGGTCCACGTCTTGACGTTGAACGACTATTTAAACTACAGCTATATCAATAAAGAGACTCATCTCCCATGGGCCAATACACTGTGATCCATCGGGGACGTTTTTGACTGGCCGATTACCCATAGCCTACTATCATCTGATGTCTATTCCAACCTTACCAAGCTGTGGTGCCAAGATGAGGATGGAAAGGTTATTGCTGCCCTTGGAAATACACCTGCTTTGGAGTATTGGAACATCACTCCAGGCGGTGTTGTGATGCTTAGTACCTTGGAGACCATCCATCAAAATGCCCTCAACCTGAAGTACCTCAGAATCGACGCCTTGAGACTGGATGGCTCCGATCTTGACTATGAAGTCAGCCCTGCCCCCGCTGATCACCAGTGTGAATCTGCTTATTCCGTGAAAGAATTGACGTTTGGTGGAATATCATCTCTGAAACCGAAGGAACTCACGAATCTTGACTTTTTACATGACTTGCAAGTGAGACTTAGAAATCCTTGGGAGTTTGATTGGTTATCCAACTTGCCTGTCCTTAAGAAGCTAGAAATGGATTGCTGCAATTACAAAGATAATGATATTCCCAGCTTGAACAATGTCCTCGCCCACTGTCCACCATCCCTCCAATCATTGATATTAACAAGTGGAAACTTCACCTTTCAACTATTAGACACCCATGCCGTCAACGTCAAACACTTATCATTCACGAGAGCCACTCTCCCAAATGGAATCGATGCTTTCATCGCTCAATCATTTCCTCAGTTAACTCGACTTACACTGTCACGATGCATCTTTGATAGAAAGAGATTTACATTACTAAATACAGACTTTTCTTGCTTTGAACTTGAAGACAACTTCCCTGTGGAAAATGGCGACGTGGAAGTGACCACCAGAAGTAATAATAAGAGACGCAGAAACCAGCCATCATCTTCGATCCAATCATACCGTCATCTTGACACGCTGAACATTATGAATAAATCAATGAATGCATATGTCGCGTCACAACCTGGCGATGATATTAGAAGCCTGCTTTACTTTACTTTGGTCTGCAACTCTTTGCAGGATATTTCGTTGTTGAAGTGTCCTTGAATACTTGGCTTTTTATTATATAAATATTATCAAGCGATTTCTTTCTCTCTGAATAAATCAGACATCAATATGGGAGCACTTTACTAATAAAATGTATTTGCGTTTACATGATGCATTTCATATATATATATAAAGTATCAGTCTTTACAAAATAGCCATGCCAAATCTATGCAAGAAAACACTGGATAAAAAATTGTAAAATACGAAAATATAAATAAACTAGTTAAAATGGGGACTCATTAAGGATTGCATTAAAAAAGTAGTGAGCTATGATAAAGGCTTCATAAAATCACTATTAAGCTTCAAGTCTAAAAAAAAGCCGTTATTATATTTAATCACAAAGTAGATATAATCCAATCCCAGTTAAGGTTTCATCTATACAATAAAATTGAAAAATCCCATTCCAGATTTTTTAGAAAGACAACCCGAAAAAGTGAGCGCTAGGATTGTTGCTTTCAGCTCTCTTCAGTTTTTAAATTTGATATGCATTAGAGTTTCTACCCACTGTATACAAAAAGCACAAGATTAGTGTATAGTATAAAAGAGAATTTATGTGCTGCTATTGATAGCACGTAAATCTGATGTCTTTCTCTCTTGATATGATACGCCTAAAAGCCACCTAATGGTTCCGATCGCGTAGTGCCCTTTTTTTTTTAAAAAAAACAATGCATCAGACCGCGGTTTCTTCTACGCGTCTGATTGGTACAAAGATGTCAATTTTTGTTCTTCTTTCTCGCACCCCTTTGCTTTTCATTGACGCCAACAAAGGTATGTAAAGGATATGATAATGGAACAAAGGATAAAAGCAAAAGTAAGAGATTAAGGGGAGTGGCAAAGTAGGAGAAAGAAGGCATATTAATTGCCCTTAACCAATGGATATATTAGTGATCTTGGCTAAAAAAATAAATGAACGTAATTATCGCACATATTTGGTATATATGACTTCAAAAAAAAAAGAGATTGCATCTAAATATCACTTTATTAAAAAAAGGTGATTTATATACTACATGGTAGTAGTATAGTGATCATATCCTTATGATGGTAATATAGAATACGAGATATATCATGGTTTCCAACCTATAATCCAACAATTGGATAATAGGGACATCTTAATTAGTAAAATGCTTAAAATAGTGTGCAATTCTTTATGTTGTTTTGCTGTCGTAAGATGAATAAGGATAAGAAAGGTTTTGATCTCATAACAAGTAGTTAAAATAAATGATAACTTCCAAAATAGGAAGTACAATCCCTTTTTCTCGTTCGTAAAATCAATAGAAAGTGTTACCAAAAAAAAAGAAAATGTGAAGTAGATATCTAGATAGCATGCATTTCAAAGATAGGTATTTTTAATAAAAGAAAAAATAACCAAAAAGAGTGCGACATGACTCGCAAGGTCAAATGTTCAATCGAAAAAGAGAGAGGCGAGTGGGATTCAAGTACAAAAAAGCTAAATTTAGCATGAAATATGGCTGAGTGTTGTAAATGTTAATTAATAAACTAAAGTGTTGTTTCCATCTTTTCCTGTTATTTAGGCTTTTACTTTTCTCTATGAAACATAGAATCAAAATTAGCGCTTTATTCATGCTAAAAAAAAGTGAAATCATTACCGCATCATTGTGAAAGTATTTTTCATGCTTTTTTTCAAAAAAAAACTCATGTATTTTTTGTAATCATTTTTTAAAAAACAAAACCCCGCCAAGTCTTCGTTGGTGTCACCCCTTTTCAAAAGTCCGTCCCGCCTTTTCTCTTTTTCTCTTTTTTTTTACAGGTTTTTTTTTCCACTTTTTCTCTTTTAAATAAATCACAAAAATAAAGAAATGGAACCCGAGAATATTAGTCCTGCGTTAATGAGGTTACGTGAAAAACCCGAGGTGCCTCGTATTGACTTTTCAGTGTACACTCAAGATGATGGCACTGTTGTCAGCACAAAAGATCGTGTGATTAAAGGTAAAAGTGAAAGATAAAGTGCTCAAAAAGAACTGCCTTCATTAACACCCTGACTTGTTTACAACTAGACGTTCCTGCTCCTGCAACAGCTACACCTACCGACGACGAGTTTTGGAGCACAGAGCGACCCGGATTGCCCGATATCAAGTTCTTGAAGGATCATTTTTACAGGGAGGGAAGGTTGACGGAAGAGCAAGCACTGTTTATCCTTGAGAAAGGCACCGAGATTTTAAAGACAGAGCCCAATTTGTTGGAAGTGGGCGCACCCATCACAGTGTGTGGCGATGTGCACGGCCAGTACTATGATTTGATGAAACTGTTCGAGGTTGGAGGCGATCCTGCCAACACAACCTACCTGTTTCTCGGTGATTATGTAGATCGGGGTTATTTCTCTATCGAGGTAATTTAAAATAGTTGGGTTTTGGGTGGTTTGGTTGCCATGCCAACGCTTATTGTCATTTTTTGCCGTAGTGTGTTTTGTATCTATGGTCACTTAAAATGTGGTATCCAAACACCTTCTTCTTACTGCGTGGAAACCATGAGTGCAGACACTTAACAGATTACTTTACATTCAAAATTGAGTGTCGTCACAAATACACCGAGAAAGTCTATGACGCATGCATGGAATCATTTTGCTCTTTGCCTTTGGCTGCTATTATGAATAGACAGTTTTTGTGTATTCACGGTGGCCTTTCTCCCGAATTACAGACCCTGGATGACCTCAAAAAGGAAAGTATTTTTTTTATTAATATCTCGGATAAATGGGTTTATTAACACTTTTATCTTTAAACAGATTGACCGATTCCATGAACCACCAACTCATGGATTGATGTGTGATCTCTTATGGTCGGATCCTTTGGAAGAATTTGGACAGGAAAAAACCAACGAGACATTTATTCACAATCACGTTCGAGGCTGCTCCTACTTTTTTAGTTATCACGCCGCTTGTCAATTTTTGGAAAGAAATAACTTATTGTCGATTATTCGAGCACATGAAGCACAGGATGCTGGTTATCGTATGTATCGAAAGAGCAAGACCACCTCTTTCCCTTCAGTCATGACCATCTTTTCCGCACCAAATTATCTCGACATGTACAACAACAAGGCTGCGGTTTTGAAGTATGAAAATAACGTCATGAATATTCGTCAATTCAATTGTACACCTCATCCATATTGGTTGCCTAATTTCATGGATGTCTTTACCTGGAGTTTGCCTTTTGTGGGTGAAAAAAGTAAGTTGTTTATGATATAATGTAAACCTTATTCTAACCTTAAATTGATTTTAGTTACCGATATGTTAATTGCCGTTTTGAACGTGTGCAGTAAAGAGGAACTTGCAGAGGAAGAGAAATTATTGGATAGTAAACCTGGTGCATTGTCAGATGATGCTGAACAGCGTAGAACCGTTATTCGTAATAAAATCATGGCAGTGGGTAAAATATCTCGTGTCTTCTCAGTTCTACGTGAAAACTCTGAGCGCGTTACTGAGCTCAAGTCACTTTCACCTACTGGAAAACTACCATTGGGCACACTTGCCTTGGGTGTAGAAGGATTAAAGTCAGGTAAACAAAATGATAAATATGATTTCCCAATACTTTATACTTTATTATTTACTAAAATTAATGATGATAACCTAGCTATTACTACCTTTGAGGATGCTAAACGTTCCGATTTGGAGAACGAACGCTTACCACCTACTCGTGAAGCTAAAGAACAATTATTAAAGGAGGAAACAGACCAAAGAATACGCACTGCTGTAAATGAGTCTGACGAAGAGATGGAGGAAATAGCAGATGCTATGATGGATTAATTTTATATATAATTATGCTATTGTTGTAATAATAATAAAAACAGAAAAACACACGCAGAAAAAAAAAACTCCCGAATTGGATAATTTTATACCAAAACTCTAACGTCACACAAACTATGAAAGGAAAGCTAAAAACATTTTACTTTAAATAAATGCATTTTGTTTATTGTTTTTGGGTTATTGTTTACTCTTTTCTCTCCCTTTCTTTTTTTAATATTTTCACCATGATAAACGGAGCATTTCCTCGTCATTCAGTTTCAACAAGTGCCATCACATATTCAAGTGATTACTACTATCGTCATTCATTGGATGAGGATCGTCTGGGTACACCGCAAAGGGTGCATCGAAAACCGGTTCCCCGTCAATCACCAGTACAGGAAAACAATTGGAAAATTGCGACCAAGAAGAAGGATTACAGCGCCGCCGATACAATTCATCCAAATCGAATACGTACGTATAACCAGGTCAAGTCGTCCCAAGAAAAAGCAAGCCAGCCGTCTAGGCCGCACTCGTTACAGCCACAAGCAGCACAATCACGTCATTATCCACAGCAATCCAAGCCTTCCTCAGTCCCATTGGTAGCATCATCGCTGACATCAGCCGTGGAAACACCTCCCCCTCAAAAGATGAAGCCATCCACTTCAACAATTCCAGGTGCTACGGACCAGATGGTGGTGAGAATTCGAAAATATTCCCAAGGATCTAGTATAACCCCCAATTTTTGGTATTCGAGGGCGGATAGAGATATAGCAGAGCCCGTCAAGCAAGCATTGTCGAAAAAAATCAGAGGCCTTTTGCAACCTCATCGCATTCAGATTGAAGGCGCTTCCAAGGATGTCAATCAGGAGGACATTGATGCTTCCATGGCAAGATCTAAAACACCCATACAGAAGACAATGGATAATCCTTTTAATGCATTAAGGTAATGATAATAATTATTCTTTAAAGAAATGCATTAACAGCTTATATAGACATACTTGGAATGTATCCGAGAACACGGGTCTCTCCTTTCATGAAGATGAATTTTCACAAGTAGATACATACGCCTCTACCGTACAACAGCGGGGCCCCTTACTCACGCCCATGCTACTTTCTCAAAAGTTTCTAACCAGACCCTACCATCGCAACGACCTTTTTAAGCTTCGTGTTTTGTTTGTTTGGTTAATTCAAAACATTCGACCTGAATACCATCAAAACAGACAACACGATCTTCGATTATTAAAAATGAAAGAACAGCAGCAACAAAAGCCCGTTATTCCCACTCCTTCAAAATCAAGTAACTTGAGACAAAGGCTAGGGCTTGATTCCAGTATACCCGATATTCAATATCAACAACAGCAGCAACAACAGCAGCAATTTATTGACCAAATAAATTTAAATTCAATCAATTTGCTACAAGAAGAATCAAATATTATCACCTCGATTTTGGAGGAAGAGGATGCTGCAGACGTACTGGAGTCACGATCCTGTCGATCGGCTGTCGGCATGGCCAATTTATTTTATGAGATGGCGATAGCTGCCGGGATTCAGGATTGTCGGGTGGTGTATGGTCATTTGAAGGCGCCAAAAGATGGACAGGAAATGGAACCAAACCATGCATGGTGTTCTGGTAAGAAACAGTACAGACAAATTTAGAGAATGGGGTGATTCATTCTCTCTTTTTTATTCAAATGAATTTAGTCAAAGTTGACGGTGAATATAGATTTATTGACTGCTGGTTAGCCTCACCATTCAACCCTCAAAATGAAAACAAGATTGAACCTCATTGGTTTCTTACCATCCCTCAGGATATGATCATGACACACTATCCACAACAAAGCCTATGTCAATATCTGGACCCGGCCCTTTCTCTTGAGCAATTCTCTGATCTACCCTATGTCCGTAATCCCTTTTTCTGGTACGAACTCAAAGTGGCCAAGCTTTCCCTCGTCCATGAACAGGATGGCATCTTTTATCTAAGTCTTCGCGTCTCTCCCAATACAAGTTGCTATGCCGAGACCGAAGTGGAGGGCATGACGGTGCGAGGGCTAGCCCAGTGCCTGACAGATGCTAGAGACAACCGCATCTGTAAAATCAAGGCTGTTCTCCCTCCCGGACAGACCTATGGCTATCTCAAGATCTATGCCGGTCCACACGTGAGCCAGCAAAATGAACCCATTGACAAACATCACTACTCGCTGGCACTCTCTCTACGGGTATCCACCGAGCACCCCGAGACACCCTTTTCGTTCGTAAAGTTGTTTACCACGCACAACGAGTTTTATATTCAAGAACCTCAATGCCAGTTCCTTTATCCATTGCAGAGTTATCATTTCTGTATACGAAATGTCAATCATCGAATGGCACATCATAAATTGGCTGTCAAGAGCCCAGGTGGTCGACTTTATAAGCTCATGTATTACCCACAGGATCAAACGTATGATGCTGATGTTACGGTGTCTGAAGCTGGAAAATGGACACTCATATGTCTATTACATCATACTGGCGGTTGGTATAATGTAGCCACTTGGACTTGTATTGTTAATAAATAAATTATTATGTTTTCTCTATTTTACATTGTATCTGACAACAAATACAACAGTGAGTAGAAATAAATGAAGTTCTTTGTATAATTTGGTAATTGTATTATGTTTTCTGGAAAGGAAATCAAAATAATCGTGCTACCATGCCACTACCTTTTTTTTTGTGTTTGTATGTAAAAGCTATTGTAATCTGAGTAATCCTCTAAAATGAAAATCCTGCATCGGCATTGAAAGCAAAAAACCTAAATTCATCATTGAAAACGTAGGTTGGATGCCGATAAGATCTCATTAGTGCATTAAAAACACAAAAAAAGAAAAACAAACAATGAACTCGAATTTTAGGATTATTAATAAAGAAACAAAGTGTATTATACGGAAGGTATTTTTTTATAATGGGGCTCAATTTATTACTTGGAGGGGGAGACGTAATGCCATTTGTCTGTTGATGGATCAATGGCGGCTGCAGGAAGAACATTTTCCTATTTTTTTTTTATTAAATTAGTCATCTGCTATATTTAGAGGAGACATGATATATTACCTTTGGTACACGCGATACGGTGTTGTTGTCAGATTCAATCTTAAAGGGTGAATCCTTTACAGAGAGGTTTGATCTATCATCCATGTTGGTTACCTTATTTTATACATAAAGATTAAGACACCTACGTTTGAATGTCTTTTCTATCAGCAGTGCCATTGACCAAAGCTTTCCAGTATTCATGGGTTTCCAAAACAATATTAGCTGCAAAAGCCTACAAAAATTAAGGTTTATGCATATACACTTTTAAAAAAAGGAATGGAAATCATCATTTCCTTACCTTATCTTGAGCCTTTCCGTCAAATGCAATTGTGTTTTCGGCCTTTCCACTTGGGAGTTTATAGGTTTTCAGGAAAGTGTTTGTACTACTCAAGAGACCGGGCATTAATTTCTCCACATCGTCAATGTCTACCAAAATCCTTTTAGTACTAAAAATAGCATACAACTTTCTTTTTTGTTACCATTCATTTGTTCTGCCAAAGGGTCAGTTGAATCAATAACAACCACCTTCCAATCGGTTTCTTCTTGATCAAGTAAACCAACGATACCCAAAATCTTAACTGCCTTGACATCACCCACTTTAGCTACCTTGTCACCAATTTCCAAGATATCAATAGGATCATTATCACCTCCTTTTTGTGTATGCTCTGAAAGAATGCTTGGATCTTCCCATGTCTTTAAGATATTATTATTAACTTTTTATCACTAATCGATTTTTTTTTCTTTCAGCATCGAATTACCTGAGGGAAAGCACCATAATTCCACATGTAGCCCTTAAATGGAAACACATTTGGTACAAATCTTGGTTTTCCATCACTTACATCCTGTTTGATGGGGTTGAGAGCAGTCTCCTTATTGATCTACAAAAAGAGGAAAAGAGATAAATATAAATATTAGAAAAGTATTATTGCTTATCCAATTATACCTCATTTTTAGCATTTGTCCACTTGGGAATTTCCACAATCATATTGTAAAGTGTTTTTTCTTCGTTAGCAAAGAGTGGAATGTCATGGAATGGTGAGATAACCTCTCCATCTTTTTCTATTATTGTTTCGAAAAACATTAGATGTTGTACTCTTTTTTTATAGGTGGCTTGTGTACTTACCAAAGTAGACCTCATATTCAAGTGTGTTGGGAGCACCTATTTGTCTGATAGTAAAATCGTTGGATGCATATGCAGTAACTGCAAGTGAGATTGTGGCAAGTGAAAGGAAGGAAAATGACACCATTGTTATTAAATATGGAGAACAAAGAGAAAAAATAAAATAAAATAACGAAGAAAGAGGATTAATATCTTTTAAGTACTTTATTTTTTAATTTTTATGCTAACGCTTAAAAGTTTGTGTTTTCGTCAGAAACCGTTCCGCTAGAAGTTTTCTTTTAATGTGATCGTCATAATGAAATTTAAAAAAGCTTCGCTACTAACAGTTTAAAGTAAACAACCTTGTTTCAAAAAGAGTAAAAATGCCTAATTAACCAATTGTAACTGGAAAGAAAACGCAAAGAAATAAACAAATTGCTATCAACATACAAACATTAGATGGTTGATCAAGAAATGCTTCATCCAATCAGTTAGCATCTCCCTCACTATTGTACGAAAAACACCTCTTTGCTTTTGGGAATATTACATTTATCCAGAACAACAAATTAAAAATTGAAATGAACCTCGCTATTTTACTTAATAAAATCAAACAAACAAAGAACGCAAGTAAATTAAAGCTACAAAAAACAAAAATATTCATGTCCTTTATTCAACAAGACCGGCTTCCTTTGAGAGAGAATAAAACACGGAGCTTTGATTTTCCAAAAGATCTTTAGGGGAGTCAAACTCTGCAATCTGTCCTTTATCCAAAACAATAATTCTAAAAGAGAAGAAAAATAAATATCTGATACTTTTCTTTTTCAAAAAATAAAATGCCTACCTATCAGAATCCATAACTGTATTCAACCTGAATATAAATGAAATGATTAATAAACTTTCGCTTAAACAAAAAACAAAAACATACCTGTGTGCAATTGTAAGGATGGTGCAATTAGCAAACTGCTTACGGATAGTCCCTTGAATAATGGCATCGGTTTCCACATCAATCTAATATTTGAGGTTATTGAGAGAAATTGAAGAAGAAACTTAAAATAAACTTACAGCTGCAGTTGCCTCATCAAGAACCAATACGTTTGTACGACGTAAAAGAGCACGAGCAAGACAGATTAACTAGTAATAATATGCGATTAGCTCCACGTTTATATTAACTGTTCATAAAATTTACCTGTCTTTGTCCAACAGAAAAGTTTTCTCCACCTTCTTGAACTACACCGTTTAACTGACCATCCATAGAAGAAACGTGGTCACCTAAGTGGGCGTTCTGTAATGCTTGCCAGATCTCAACATCATCATGGGAACCAAAAGGATCCAGGTTTTCACGGACAGTACCGGCGAAAAGAACAGGGTCTTGAGGGATGATGGTTAATCTCGATCTATATAATTTGTTTTTAAATAATTAATTTCTCGTTAAAATAAAAGTCATATTTACTACTTTACCTGAGATCAAAAAGTCGAAGAGTAGAAATATCAATACCATCAATGACAATATTACCCTGTGCTGCCTCGATAATACGGAACAAAGCCAGACTAAGGGAACTCTTACCAGCACCGGTGCGACCTACAATGCCAATCTTTTCCTTTGGAGCAACTGTAAACGAAAGGCTTCTCAAGCACAAATCAAGACCTTGTCTGTAACGAGTGGAGTAGCCCTTGAATTCAATCTGACCCTTGGAGGGCCAAGCGGGATCTACGCTACGATTTGCTTCGTATTTTTCGGATGGAAGATCAATGTACTCCTTGACACGCTCAACAGAGACAACGTTTGTTTCAATATCACAGTAGGAGCGGATGACCCAATTCAGTGCTTGTGTCACGCTGAGGGCATAAGACACACTAAGACCAACCAAACCTGGATCTATGTATGACTTGGGTCCGTACAAGACACCCAGAACTGCAAAAATACAAGATCCGAAAATAATAATTGATCCTAAAAATTCAAGACGGACAGCTAACCAACGGTTACAGGTGAATGAAGGGAAATAGGCACGCTGGTTGGAATCTAATTTCACTTGGTTATGGAAAACAAAACGACGTTGCTGTTCGTAAGCACGAATGGTACATACACCCTGAATCGTTTCTTGGAAATGGGAATAGATGGGGCTTTTACCAATCGAATCTAAGCGCTTGAGTTCACGCGATGTGGCCAAGTAGTATCGCTGGATGGCCAGGTAGACAAAAGCTAGGGGAATGATAAGGAGTAAAAAGAAAGGCGTAGAGAATGTAATGACAAATACAGTGGTGACGACTTGGGCAAAAACACGAATGTAACTATTAAAGTTTCTGGGGAGAATTTCGTCAATAGTATGTTCATCTTTACTGAAACGATTCAAAATTCTGCCCAGAGGTGTAGTGTCAAAAAAGGACATGGGCGATTTTATAACGGATTCAAGCATACTGCTATGGAGGAAGCGAGCAGATCTAATGGCACAGTATACCCACATTGTCATTGTCTGCAAGAAGGCAAATATGGTAGATGACCAACCGATAACAGCATAGATGATGAGATAAAACCATACATTGTCATTGGAGCCATTTTCTAAATTGTTGCCACTCCAATGCTTAAGCCACAGGTTGGATCCAACTTGACTGCCTTGCGCAATGAGTTGGAAAACAAGCACAATAACAACACCAATAACGGAGCATGCCTTTGCATACTCTTTATATACACTCCAATCGACACTGCCTTGTGCGGCTTCTTCTGTCGTCATCAAATTGCCTAGTGCTACGGTCTTGGATTTACAGTTGCTGGCGCTTTGGAAAATAGATGAGGAGAGGGATGCACGACGAAGACTGGTTTGGCTCAATAGGCTACTCAAACTGACACGGCGATCGCTATGACGACGACGAACCATATCCTGATTGATGGATGTTTCCTCTTCGGACTGACCAATGGGTGCTGGATGCTCTCCTTCCATTGCCTCTAGCACAGTTTCATCAACGGTAGTGATTGATCCAATATCATCATTGACTTGCTCTTCTTCCTTTTCCTTTGCAAGTTGTTTACCGAATTCATTGACAAGGTTGTAAAGATCAGTCTTTTGTGCCATCAGCTCGTCATAACTTCCATGCAACTTGATTTTACCATCCGCCAACATAATGACTTGATCGCATCTACCAAGATAAGAGATGGCATGTGTCACTAAAAGACGGGCCTTATTCTTCAATAAACCGTGTGGTCCCAATACATGATCGAACAAGTGTCTACCAACATGAGCATCAACAGCACTCAACGGATCATCCAAGAGGTAAATATCGGCGCGTGCATAAAGGGCACGAGCAAGTGAAATACGTGCCTTCTGGCCTCCAGACAAGTTGATTCCACGCTCACCAATTTCTGTTTCATCACCATCCCTTAGAATTAAGAGATCTGGTTTAAGCGAACAAGCCTCTAAAACCTGATCATAGAATGCTGAATCCCATCTTAATCCGAATGTGATGTTATCTTTAACAGTGGCGTTCATAATCCAAGGTTGCTGAGCCACATACGCAATACTTCCACGGACAGTCACTTTTCCACTCATCTTGACATTATCTCCCAAGATAGCGCTGATAAGCGATGATTTACCGGATCCAACACGGCCTACTATTGCCGCCAGCTCGCCCTTTTTGACCGTCATATTGATATCTTTTAATTCGCTATCTGTATTTTCTTTAGTCCATCTAAACGTTGCGTGGCTGATATCAACCAAAGGAATACTTGGGTTCCAATCTCTTATCTTTCGGAAATCCTCACGAGTAATGGCGGTTCTATCGATTTCCTCACTTGACAGGTAATCCTGAATACGGTAGAGTGAAACAGATGCTTCGATGGTGGATGTGATGACGTTGGGGAAAATTGCCAATGGAAACTGTAAAAGACCAAAAAGGGAGATGGCCACGAAAGCAACCTGACTTGTAAGTGGTTGGGAAGAAACAATCACATATACACCAAATGTCAGGATAGAGACAAAGAAGGGAATGGATGTCCATGTAAATGTTTGAGCGGCTTGGAGCAAACCAATCTTTTTAAGCATTGCCAACTCGAGATCGTTACGAATGAAACTCACCTTCATATTACGTTAGTTTTAATTTACATACACCTTCCAAAAAAAAAACCAACCTTTTCCATAAAAGGCATTTCCCAAGCGTAAAGTTTGATAACACGGATACCATTTAAAATCTCATTCTATCAAAAAAAAAGTACATGTTTAGTGTTTGTTCTCTCTCTCATTTTATATTTCAATACATTACCATTAATTTAACTCTTGCATCCTTATTTCCCATTTGAATCTTTTGGTATTTGCGCATGGTTTTGGCAATCACCATATTCACTGGAATGGCAAGAATAAGCACACTCACACCAGCCCAAAGACTTGGGCCCATTGTCTGCCAGAGAAGGTACAATGCAATCAAAATCTGAAATGGACCACTCCACCCTATATTATATTATTTAAAAAAAAGGTAAGTTTGATATACTCTTTTGATAGGTTTTGTATTTTTACGTTACCAATGTGAAGGTAGGTACATAAATCCATTAATCGTTGAGCATCTACACTCATTCTGTTCACAATCTAATGTATTACAAAAAATAAAAAGTATAAATATAGCGTTTGATGTTTCATAAATGTGAACATATACCTCTCCAACGGTTGATTCTTGACGACTGGCGTTACTTAATACTAGCGTTTTTTTATAGATTGCTGTCACCAATGCCGCTCTCATTTTTATACCGGTGGTAAAACATAGTTGAAAATATTGATGCAAGAACATTGTCTGTGTAAATGCAGTTATAAACATAGCACCTTGATTTTTCATTTTTGAGTTTCATGTTCACCATATTTGTTATTTTTTTTCTTTCAATATTTATGTACCTGCAATGAAGACACCTTTGTAGCTTGGTTCGGGTGTATCTGTCATGTAACTAGTCACCCAGCTCATTAGCTCCTTCAGGAGCACAGGCTGTACAAATTGAAGTACATCTTGAACCACTTTAAAGATCTAAAATTGCAATATTTGTTAGATTTGATTCTCATGATTTCCTTATTACTATATTTGGCGACTTACAGCAGCAAACATAAATGGCCCTCCGAGCGTAAAAAACAATGCTCGTAGCAAGGAAGGTCTAATGAATATGCATTTAATTTCTCGTTCCTTTTACAATACAGCAAATCATGTACTTTGGTTTTTGCATTTCTCTACTCCAATATTTTTGAAATTTCTCACTAACGACTTCAGCTTGGTCCTCATGATTCAAATTCCTACAGATTGTTTGTTATTGTTTTGTTTTCGTTTTTGTAAAAACAAAATACTAAATTAACTTTTCGATCATTTACCACAAGTCATCCATTACTAATGGTTTCTTCGATCCTAATTGCATAAGAGGTGTCATCCAACTGAAAGTCAAGCGTCCAAAAATAGGTGTCGTTTCTTCAGGACTTGACTCCTAATAGTATAACATTAAAAGAAACGAAATATACCTTTACTATATATATGTGTGTGTCTGTGTGTGTAAGTTTTTCTGTATTTACCGTATCTTCATCTTCCAGCATAATATACTGGGATTTGGGACGTGGTATATTTTCCAAAATAAAGACGATAACAGTCAATGAATATCGAATGAGATACATTGCAAAGTGATCAGGATGATTCCCGGTCGATCCATGACTTAAGATCAGTGTACGTAATTTGATAGTGCTGAAGATTACTTCAAAAAGCCAATAAAATAACAGTACACCTGATTGTACTCTACTACGCGTATATTCGAAGTGATGCAACACAATAGCAAATATCTAACAAATACGGAGTTGGAAATAGTTTCAGGGAGAGAGAGAGAGATGAAAAAAGAGTAAACATACCAAAACAAGTAGATTTATTCCCTGTGCTAAAATTTGTGCATTGTCTATAACGGAGGTGGCATCCTGAATAGAGAGTACAAAGCTAGCTGCAGCTGTAAACAAGAAAATGATCAGCGTAGACTGTGCGGGAAAAAAGAAGGAGTTATGAATAAATAAAAATGTGGCTGTCCAAGATTTTTGTTTTGCATTGTATTACCATCTTCACAAAATAAAGCCAATTTCGAATCATATCTTTTTCTAGTATTTTACGCTTTGAAAGGGTCCAAAATCGAATACATCCTGCTATTAACAGATAAACGGAAGGTATCATCATCACAACACTACGAGAAATGGGTTTGTCAGCTGCCATTTTTTGTTTATATCGAAATATTCACATACGTATCTTCAAAGCACGGTGTAAAATCGGGTAGGCGAATCGAAGAATATGGACCCTATTACTAATATATAAGTTGATTCATCCTTTATCAATGCATTTTCCTCTTTGTTTTACCCATCCTTCTGGATTATAGCACATATTGTCGGAGGTGGGTTTATGCCCTGTTTTATCTTTATGACCCGCTATTGACCACGGAATCTCATCCATAATGCAAGATATGAAAAATGAAGAATGAAAAAAAAGCGAAAGAAGGTAAGATGTCAACAACATGAAACCAATTCAAATATATAGATATACTCCGCGGATCATCGTTTCAGTGACTGCTCTCTCACTTGATATGACCGGAATCTACAGAGTAACTAAGCCAATATGGGAATTATCCAGGCAGAGACTATTAATATTAGACTTCCTTCAATTTCTCATTTATATAATAGTAGAATAAAATAAGGTAATGGAAACATATGCCATTAGTTTTATATGTAGCATGGTTAAATTAATTAAGCAATAAATCTGTGTTTTTTGAACCACAGCAAGACATGAAATAAACTTTTGCACTTGTTATCATTTTATAAAATGTAAACATTACAGTAGAGAACACGAAGTATATCACATATGATACTCGAATTCTGCAATAACATACATAAATATGACATACCTTGAACTTGAGTAAGGTATCCCTAGAACTTATACGAATGATTGAGGATAGACTTTATTGTTATGAGTTGAATTTGGAAATCAAAGATACACGCACATATGGTTTATTTTTCTTGCGTATCACCAATCTAAGCCTTTGAATGTGTGTTGGGTATTACAATAAATACCAAAGAAATAAGAGCATAAACAGACCTTCTGTTACAATATACATGCCTTTGGTTTGACGATTAGTCATCTGAAGAAAATATATTGTTCGAAAAAGTATCTTTATTAAATAAATGTTTCTCTGACTACAGTAGAAAACGACTGACAAAACCTTAAAAGTACTGGTCACTAGATATTACTAATGTATTTTAATCTATATAAACACATCACATTTTTCAAGAAATTCTATTTCAAGCTTGTTATCATTCAAAGGAAGAATAAAGGATTCTAAAACCAAAAATAGAAACAACAAACCCGAAAAAAATATTAAGCGTAATCAAATCTACTGCTAAGCTTTTTTCTTCTTCGGAAAAAATAATATCCATTAAGCCGTTTTACTGAGTGGTAGAAGCTTTGGCAACTCAATTTATATAATATTACTTCTATATTTTATTTTTAATTCAAAAACAAAGCGGTTTGTGTTATACTATCAATTTGATTTATTTAAGTTCTGATGCTCACCAGAGCACAAAAAGCTATTACAAAAGTTAGCCACAGCGAGCATCTAAGATAATGATAGTAAAGCTTTACTGTTACTCGAGCAATCGCTTTATTGTATGAGAACTTTACAATACTCTTCAACTCATGGATCGAGCGGAACTCAAGTAAGCAGTTTCTGATGCTCAAAGGAACAAATTAATCATCAATCTCAAATATAAAACTTTGGTCCATAAAATTGACTCTAGCTTTTGCAAAGACGATAGAAACAAGCTTTCCTAAGCTATTAACATTGGATATTATTGGTAATTTAAACACCAATTTGACAATATCATTACCCAACCATAACTTGGAAACATTTAGTGTTTCAAACCATTACAAAAAAAAGACAGAGGAATAGATTCTCAATCAAGACGATCAATGATGGCAGCCACCAATATTACACGCAACGATGAGCCCTGTGTCGTGATTTTTCTGAGGTCATTACTGTATCAAATGAAGGGTTTAATGAACCGCTTGTATTGAATCTTATCTGTGCTTCTGTTAAAGGTGTATCTCTTTCTATTAACATAAAATAACATTAATGTATATCCTACCTCAAAACGCTTATCCTATGTGATTAATAAAAACTACTTTATAATAGTGAGTGCGAAATCCAGCCGTATATATGTATGCCCCTCTCTGGAATACAAGTAGATAAATTATCAACTATATTTTAGAAAAGTGGCGATGCTACTTGGTGTAACCATTTTCATGGTTCATATTTCTATGATACTCTGAAATTTGTATTTCAGTCAAAAGCTTTTACTTATTTTTAAAAGGCATAGTTTCCTTGAGAGCCATAATGGGATTCCTCTAGTTTTAATGCATTTTAATACTATAAAGGGTTGCCTTTTCAGAACTTTCACCAATAGTTTTCATCTAATCTATAGATAAAGGCATACCAAATTCAAATGCTTTAAAAAGCATTTGAATAGTCATAAATGCATAGGATGTCATAAAAAATATCACCAGTGAACTTGTCTTTAAATACAAAGCCAATTCTACGATGTAGTGTTTATCAAAAAAAAAATATCCACAAGTGAAATAAAAAAATAAAATTTGTAAAAGGTCTTTATGGAATAGATGATTTTCTAGTTTCGAAATTGGTCTAGTAAGAGTATCTGTCTCGAATTGTGTCGTAACATACAATGCAAATCACTAGTAAACACCACTTCTCAGTCACTCGGATCCTCCACACCGAATACCTCACACGCAGTCTGACAAATACATCATCAAAATGTCAAAACACACTACTTTAAACTTATACTACTTTGGCCTCCATTCATATAAATACAAAGCAAAATAACATGTAATAAGGAATAAGGAATAACTTTTGTCCCATTGACTCATTTAGTCCATATTTTAATGATTATCACAGATTGTCTAAAATATATAAAATGTTGAATTCTGCACTTTTCCAGATTGTCTCAATTTTATTATCTTTGTTAGACTGGAACTAAGAAACTTCCTTGCTCAATAACCGACCATAAGGATGTATAAACTAGAACGAAACGATAGCGGGAAGAGAACTACTTGATTTCTTTATGAGGGAGTGCAACTTATTTATACTCTCACACATGTATTGTGTCTTTCAAATTAATGAGAAAAATGATAGTAATTATTGAGAAAAAGTTGGTGAGAAAGAAAATGGGTTAGGGGAGGTTAGGTTTTTATTATTAACCCACATCCGAAAAACAGACGTTTTGTTCCTTAATAGCCCTTAATCGGCCTCAAAAGATATATGTGATCTCCAAAAAAACGTTAATGAGCCTCGTTAGTGGTTGATGAGACTACATTAAATTTTGTTTTTCTATATATTCCCGTTCACAATGGCTCTACTCTGGTGCTTCTGGTAAGTACTCTTCTATTTTGATCTCTACACTGGACTGCTGATTCTATTGGCACTTGCTTTCGATTCATGGTGTTTAAAACATGCTTGTTTATTTTGAATTTACAATATTGATTGTCTTTGTACATTGATGGGTTTTTTATGCAAACATTGCTATACTTTTTTCCCAAATGTTATCTGTACTTTTCTCAATTATTGTTATTTTATTTCTCAAAAAATATTCCTCCCCCCTTTTCTCATCAATTTGTAATTTTTTCTCAATTTTTTGAATAAAACAGTACATATTACTATAACTTTTATATAACTACAGATTTACACCACAGTATTCAAGACATTCTTATTGTTAATGAGCTCTTTTGACAGGATCCGTTCCTGGAGGTTGGGGAAATGGTAAACATTATTGTTGTTCACAAATATGTATTTATATTGTAGGTATCATAAATCATACTCTATTCTATTTTCAAAAATCTATTTATTAACAATAATAAGACAATGGAATAAAATAAAAACTAGAATAAACAAGCCCGTGTCAAATTACGAGAGGATAAGGGGCCAAGAGAATATGGTTCTGTGCGAGAAGATGTTGGTAGACTAGTTTTATTCACTCTCTCTGAGCATTCATAAGATTTCAGTGTTTTAAAATGTTCATTGACACCTTCTATTGAATTAAAATTGTCCTTTATTCCTCTGGGTATATAAGCAACGTGTCACTAACAGCAGGTTCCAATAGCACTCTAGTCTTTTCAAGCAAGATCCTCAACATTCTCCGAATTGTCTTGGTCAAGGTCAAAAAATTCGGCGGCACCTCCATTTTCAACCAAATCTACTTCATCAAAGGCAGCTAGAAGGCACCTCGAAGGTGGCTAGTAGGTACTGGCTCCTTTCGGTGATTTCACGCGCATGGGAAGGCGTCGTCTAAAAGAAAAATGAAAGAAAGAAATTAGGATTGGTCTAATTGACTTTTTTTCATACGTGAATATCGGCAAAAATTATTATAGTAATGATAGTATCAACTGCAGGACGGCTAATGAAGAGCAACAGCATAAACATACTACCACAGATCAAAAGCGTTGGTCGGCCTGGGGATAGTGCGCAAGTCCAGTACAGTTGAGCTGAACAGACAAAAGTTAAGCTTCCAAATTCACTCGCTTAACTAATTCCTTTGTCTTCTTTCGAGCAAGTTCAGATATTTAATAGATGCATACTAAACCATTTTATTTTTTTATGTGTTGGAAAGGAAAAAGACGTGATTTTATTTTTTGTACTGCAATATCACCACAATTTAAGCGCCGATAATATATTTTTTTAATGCAGATAATTTTTTATCAAACACCCCATTCTCTCTATTCAGTTATACCTAATCAAAATACCCTCATGCTTCCTGAACACCAATCTTACAGAGTTAGATCCCCAAAAGCTCTTGGAGTATCACCGTTTTTTCAGGAAACTTAATGTTCACAGTGGAATATCTCAAACTACTTTGTCTACGCTTGCAATTCAGAACCAAGGATAAAGTACAGCACAGCCAAGCGTTTGTTCAAATCGTTTGATCCAGTGTGACAAAATACTCAACGCAGTACATGGCGCGAATGACCTCTTCAATCAAATAAAGCAGCTACCACAAGATAGATTACTTGAGAGTATTGCAGCATTAACATATCAAGAAAATGTATTCAATCGGTTTATGAAGTTTGCCTTTATTGATTTCGTCATCAACTGTGAAAGAGTAGCCCCAACGCCAATGAATGATGAAAGAACAATATTCTTTGAAAGCATTTTACCAATTTTTAAATATTTTGATAACATTACTAAATCACTCTCATTCTGTTGGTAACTTATCTTGAATATATTGAAAGGTGTTCATATTTGTTTTTTATTTATTTTATGGGGGGAAAGAGAAAAACAAGGACTCTGCTCAGGCTGTATATTATGTCAACCAAAACAAAGCGTGTTCAATCTAAACTATGACGATATTTCCGAGATAAACTTCAAGTGGAACGAACTTGGGCCATCTGCTTTCTACTTATTAAAGTTAAGATATATCCCGAAAATGATTTATGCCGTATCTTTTCTTCCCCCAGCTACTCTTGGATGATTTAATATAACTGTATTAGGATACAGATCACAAACAAGATATATGTCAATAGTATACTGTTTATTTCAAGAAAATGAGAAAAAATTACAATTGATGAGAAAAAAGGGAGAAAATATTTCAAATAAATGAGAAAAACCAGGGGAGTAATTGAGAAAAGAGAAATATATCATGTATAAAGAGTATATTTCAGACAGTGAACAGACAAAGAGATAGGTGGCCATGTAGTAAGGTCCATAAAGTCATATTACATCCCAATGAGGAATAGCATGATGTTAAGCGACAGAGTAACGCACCAATTTGGCATAGGTAGATTCAGTAGATATGATGTCTGGCTCGCCAGAAATACTATGTTCCATTATTTTAGTATCACTCCTTGGGTTAATACCAATCTCTTCACCTCTCTTAACCCCCACCCCCTTTTTTTTCTCATCAACCTTTTCTCAATAATTATTCAATAATTTGAAAATGTTTCTTACCAATTGGATTTTTTTTTCTCATTAATCTGAAATTTGTTGAAAAAGACAATACATGATCAAAACCAATAATAAAGCTTATATTTGCATTAGTCATTGCCACAAATTTATTCATCAAGATTTAATAGCCACGCATGTTTGTCACACTTTAATTTAAACTCTAGTAATCCCAGAAAAGATAAATTGCTTTTTATATATAATCAATTGGAGTTGATAGAACATAGAAGATGCTTACGAGTCTTTGATATAAGTTATTATTATTAAATTGTGCAAACTAAAGTTGATGATAGATCTTCAATAAATATCACGTAAAAATGCTTTCGCCTCCTTTTTTTTTAAAGAATAACCTACAATTACATATGCAAACATTTCTATGACGCAAATATTTTTTGCACTCATTTTTAAGAAAATATCTAATAATAACCTCTCATCATATAAGCCATTCATGAAACACCCAAAGTTACTGAAACTGCTTCTTGCCCCAGAAAAATATACAAATGTAATGGCAATATATTAATGATGTCATTATTGGCACCATTGCTGCGATATAAAATTGAGTTGCATATGTACTTCTAGACTTACTACAAGAAGGCATTCTTTTCAACATGTAATATTTAAGTGGAAATGATAACAAAACAGATTATATTACTTCTCTTTCTTTATTGATATTGTGATCGTTAGGAATAAGACAAAGCGTGTTTTTTTTCTATTAATGTACTGTTATTATTTGTTTACAAATTTAGCAGACTTTGGTCATGTTTTCGTATGATTTAACCAATAATGATGTGATGTATAGCATCGAAAAAAAAATAAGCTTATTTTACTATTGGTTTTTTCCAATCGATTTGCGCATCTGATTTTTTTTTGCGTACTTAATTTTTTTATTTGCGTGCCGGGCAAATTTTTTTTGCGCATTTTAT
>VCJJ01002314.1:22172-67629 GCA_024139415.1 Backusella tarrabulga | reverse complement strand
GAAAAAAAAAAAATCTTGTGTCCATTCTCAGCCAAAAAAAAAAAAATTAATAAATAAAATAACGCGGTGATGTCATCAAACACTTCACTTTAGCATTTTCATGCAAATAACCAAAGTATTATTATTATTGTGATCTATGGATGGATAGAATATGGAATTAGGTCTGTGTATATATAGCACAATAACAATAGCAATAACAACAACAACAACAACAACATCAACATCAACATCAACTTTGATTTCGAATAGTCACGATATCGATCTCCATCAAAGAGGTGATCAGCGGTGTTCCTACTTGTACTGTACTTTTACCTTGCTATTGGATCTCTATATAAACCATATGAATACCAAGTAAATAGTTATCAATGAAGAATATCCTCTTGATGTTAATGGTGCTACTCGTTATTAAACTTGATTACCGAATATGGATATATCCAGTAGTGATATAACTGGTAATGGGTAAATGTGCCACCATTCTTTCTCCATTCAGTGATATGAAAATGGCTCCTCTGTGCTGAGGCACTGGTATTTTGCTTGTACGAGTGGTTTATACAAGTATATACAAGCTACCCTCACAAGTTGTTGGATTTCTGACTTCCAAATGTACACGTATGAGTATATAAGGTTCTTTTTTTTTTTTTTTTCTCTCCTTGTTATTATTAACGTATCCTCTAAGCCATGCCTGAATTGTCAATAGACATCTTACATGTTATATTTCGTCTACTTGGACAAAGAGACAAATTGGAATGCATGACAGTGTGCAAATTGTGGAATCAGATCATCAGCCATTAGAGTCTATTCCGTGTTGTTCGAGTGGATCACAAGTAGCAACTGGACAAGCTGGTCGAGACGGTAACCAAGCAACCCATTCTGGGGACCAAAGTAGAGCGGTTTATACTCGACCTGAGGCTCGACAAGGACGACTTTGACATGGCCGTCCTGGTGAATCTGTTCCCAAATGTGCGCGATTTCGTTGCTCTCGACATTTGTCATCATCACTTTCACATGAGCTCGATTGAAAAGCGAGTGCAGCATCCGTGGTGCTCTGTTGTTGAGAGCATGGCCGAGTTTACGTCGGATATCAATGTAAAGACGCTATTGGGGTCTGGCGTATGTTCAAGTCTGACAAGAATTTCAATGGAAGGGGCAGAAGACTATCCTGTGGATGATTTCATTGAGCTCCCAGGCAATGCATCCGCCCTCAGGACATTGGATATGACTCAGTATTTTATTTCGCTTCATGATCTTGAGTTGCTTCATGAAAGAGCGCCCCATCTTACATATCTTGTATTGGAATCGATTGAGTTTGATTCCACATCATTTCCTCGCAATATTGAACCTGCCTCGATTGTCAAAACACTCAAGCTCAACTCTAATAGGTTCGAAACTCTAGTAGGTTCGACACTGCAGCCAATTCCATTCCACAGATTCAGTATGTCTGTGCAAAATACACGAACCTGACTGAGCTTTTATACGATGCCATGTCGTTTGAAGAGGAGGACAGTGAACATGAAGCGCCATACAAGGATGTCATTGTAGCGTACATGAAGGCCTTGGGCACCGAACTTCACACGCTGTCACTGCGCATAGACAGTGGCTTTATTAACCCGCTTGCCTCGTTCGATTTTGATGCATTCGATAAAGGACAGTGCCAAATTAGAAACTTCTCACTTGGTCGTGAGATTAAGTCCTCCATAACTGACCAGCTGGTACACACATCGCAGGTCAACTACATCCAATCACTCACCATAGACGAGCTCGTTGACTGTTCCTCGCTGGAATGGCTCAGGTTGTTTACAATGTTAAAGGAGCTTACCATGCATTTCCCCTATTACTCCGAAATTGAACAGCGACAGCAACCCAATATGAATCA
Organism: Backusella tarrabulga; assembly: GCA_024139415.1. NCBI lineage: Eukaryota > Fungi > Mucoromycota > Mucoromycetes > Mucorales > Backusellaceae > Backusella > Backusella tarrabulga. The sequence goes on along the minus strand of VCJJ01002314.1, from coordinate 65,756 downwards.
ACTACTGGTCATCCTGGGTGATCGCCTTGAATCCCTATCACTGCGCAGCATGCAACTAAAATTTGATGACACCATGAGTCACAAATACCTTCTCAAGAATCTGACCATGTTCAAGGTCACATTACCGCCGAAAACCGACATGTTCATCAACCCATCTACGCAGTCTCAAATTCGAATACTGCTTTTGGTACGAGAGATCATTCACTTTACCAGACATCAACCTTTCATATCTTGAAATCACTGATAAGTTTCCAAAACTGGATCGGCACGTCCTGATCATCACTTTAAACAACAACCAAAGGCAGTTATATACAGCCACTGAAAAACAGCTTCATTTCATCTCTTCTAAACACGATGTACCAAAGGATAGGTTTGCGTATCCTTCTATTTCTTCACAGCCTTTTGATGAATATACGGGGACGCCAGTTTTGACGTTTGTGTGTAACTCGTTGTATAGTTTGTTTTTTTTTTACAATGAATAGTATGTTTTAGACTTCATTTTATAACACAAAGATATATATATATAAAGAAAGCTGTACATTTTCCATGTAAACGATTGTTGTATAAATATATATAAATGATTTTTTATCAATAAAACAAAATATTTTCTATATATATATATATATATATATATATATGTAAAAGAGAAAAAATGTACAAAATCTACTCTGCATCCAAAACAAACAAACTATTCAACGATTGACAAACCAGTTTAAAAAACGGGGTTGTTTTGGATGCATGAGCAGGTATCAATGCCGGGAATGCAGGTGCACCAAATCGTCCTTGCTCTTCAAGTGGTCGTAACTCGGGTCCAAATTTCCATAAATCAAGTTCAAACGGTCGGCAAGTGTAGAGTCGCTCCTTGTCGGTGATGATAGAGATGCATCGTTGGGCATGCGGGAAAATGTCAATCATTTTGAAATGTGTCAGTCGGGTATTTGGGAGATGGAGGGTGCGATGCAAACTGCAGTGCTTGAACTCTAACCGGGTTATCGAGGGGCATTGCGTGATGAAACGATCCAGCGTTTTTGGTATAGTCACAAGTGTAAATGAGAGCGATGATAACGAGGGATGGGTATAGATTTCGGATATCATGAGTTCCACCCTTCGAAACGCAAGTGATGTTAGCGTCTTGGGGGCTGCGTAAAGGAGCTGGTCCATGTGGATAAGCATGGGCTTCTCGCCATAGGTCGATGATAATTTGAGTGTTTTTAATGATGCAAAATCTCCCTCTAGAAGCCAGCTAAACCCAGCATCTTGATCGATACATATCTTGAGTGTTTGGATGGAATGCACCTGCTTTGATTGTGCCAGGCTTTCTAGTGTTGAATGAGACAGTTTTGATCTGAGTGTCAGGCAAGTGATGCGAGCCCCAAAGGTATCCAGTATATCAAATAAATTCATGATCCGGTTGGCTTGACCAATACACAGGTCTTTTAAACTGGGTCCCAGAGCTCTAAAAAGAGGGCTCCAGCCATACCGATACAGGTCAGTTCGATCATTGTCGGACATGTGTGCATATTCAACGTTATATGTTAGTTTTGTTAGGTTTGGGTACTTTTTCGTAATGTAGTCAAGTAGCGCTGTTTCCGTCTGCATGCTGGTCACCGGAATACCATCAAAGGTGCACTCGCGTATCCAGGTAGCAGGCTTTACCTCGTTGACGTAATCAAAATCGTTTAGTAACATGGAGATGACCTTGATTGAATCAAGACAGGGTGCATTTGCGTGAATTTGTTCTAGATCGTTGAGTCCAATGATGTCAAAGCCAATGGTGAGATTTTTTAACGCAGGTGCGTTTTTTAATAGTGGAATGATGGCCTTATTTTTTATCGACATTGAGAGTGTTGTTAAACGAGGACATGTATGTGATGAAAGTAACTGAAAAGGTATCGATGATGATGGTTCTAGTATGTACTCAATGTATTTGTACCATGGATATTCGATATGCTCCATGGTGATGTTGCTCTCACATTCAAAAAGAGAAAGAACACGCAGGTTTGACAACATTGCAAATAATTTCGTCAGATCGATGTCGGCATATTGAAACTGGAGAATCAGTTGCTCCACTTTGGCTCCCTGGTGTGGGTTGTCTTGAATCTTCTGTATCATCTTTTTCAATGCATTTATGGAAGTTGCACGGACAGTGTGAAAGAGGCTGAGCGATTTTATTACATTTTCCCAATGACGACATACGCACATGCATTCTACCTTATCTTGCTGTTGAAGGTAGCGAAAAATTTGGTTGTATATCTCGACTGGAAGTGTCTTCATGAGAAAAACAATAAAAATGAGAGAGAGAGAGAGAGAGGAATGGACAATTAAAAACAATGAGAAACTCTTTTTGTACCTTACATTTTCTTACTAACTATAATAAGAGGTTGGAACCATTTGCTCTTGAGGTTCTCAAGCCATCCCACACAAAGTAAACATAGGTAAAGTCACACCAACAAACTGCTGTCGTTTCCTGAATTCTTGGACTCTCTTTTTTTTTCGGTGTTGTACAAAGCAAACCACTTTTTTTCCGAAAAAAAAAGGGGGAAGAGGGGATAAGCACTTTTTTTAAAACCAAAAAGTTGAGACAAAACTATTTTTAAAAAGTGACATCTGTATTCACCTAGAAAATTCATTTCCTTATTATAATGAACATTGGAATGAGATACATCTACTATTACATTTAATAATGCATTTTAAGTTGACATTTATGATAATCGCCCTTTTCATACACACTGTGTTACTATACAGCTTCGCAGGTAGTTTGTATTACTTGTCCCCCTCTCGGTCTTGGAAAACAGGTTACTAAAAAAAGCAGAAACCATCAAAAAAATTAATATAAATGCTATATATACATTTCTTCTTGACGATCTTCAACTTAGTGCACCAGAGAATATAATCCTGTCAATCATGATTAAATTAGTTAAACAACACGTACCGGTGTGTACAACATGTGAGTGTGTTTTAATATAATCGGGATCACTGCAGCACTTCCCACCCTTTTTGTTTTTGTTACTGAAGTACCAATCCGTTTAAACTATGTCACATTTTTTACTCTTTTTATTAAAAAAAAATGATGTTTGTTTGCTTCTAAATTTGATTTATCCCATTGCTGATATATGCAAATAGAGACAGTTGATCTGTATGTGATAAATGTAATTATACCCGTATATACGCTTTTTCTTGAGCTAAAAACATAAAAGTGCTACTACTTTCACTCGCCTCTCTTTCTTTATATTAATCAATAGACTATATATATATATTAACTTTTTACACGTTTCCAAGTCAGCTTTTACCATATTTGCATGTCACCATAACACTAGAGCCCCCTACTTTTAATATATTAGGAACCATGACCAATATTTTCATCAAAAGCGACCCTAAATCGAGCTTATCATCTTTTTTAATATTAAAAAGCGTGATTCTAAAGGGTATAGTATCTATTTTTCAAATGATTAAAAATTATTTAGATCATCTGTGGCAATATGGAATTTTCTGTATATATCTCTGTAAATTGATCAATCTCCTTAATCGATCTCAAATTTTGAGATTAGAATTCTCTAAATCACTGTATATAGTGCTTCATATATATATTGATCTACTGCTTTAACATCAATAAAGATAGTAATAGTACCGGCGCCAATCCCCCTGAACGGAATATGAAACCTTAACAGATGCTTCTTTTTGTTGCATTTCTTCCTTTTCATTTGTTACATTTTATTTGACATCAATATTAATAAACAAGAAATGAAATGATTAAAATTTTTACTTAAGGTGATCATAAAGAAGATTAAATGGAACAATAGAAGAAGGTTTTTTGTGCACTATTTTTTTTTTTTTTGTAATTTTGAGGTTGCATGAAAAAGCAAGTGTTGATGTTAAAGAATATACTATAAACCATATTGCTTGATATTTTTATGGTTTATCTCGAGTATCTTTTTTATAAAAGATGAACCTAATAGCAATCAATATTTGATTAGATTATCATGTTATAGTAAGGTACACTTGATTCAACTGATTCACGGGAACGAAGCTTGATTAAATTGAACACAATCATGAAAGAGTAAACATAATTACGAACTTCAATTAATATGATATCTATTTAATATGTTTTATTTTGGATTAAGAAGCAACACTGAAACGTTTAAAAGAGAAATAACTCGAGCCAGTACAACCTAATACTCTTAGGGTTAGGTTCATAACCAAGTGCATTTGTGGATGATACCATCCAAAATATAAAATATGGCTATTTTCATTAACAAATCTAATATATATACATTTCGGTAGTTTTTGTTGGTATATAATAAACTTTGATTCACTTAATTACACTAAAAAGGTCGTCTTTGATCAGAATCTTTGACGTTTCTTGATCCAATCCGGTTTATTTATTTGGAGAGCAAGGATTTATACAGATGTCAGATGCGGATAGAGTTCCGTAAATAATAGAAAGAATCTACAAGTAAATTTGAGACTAATCTAGAAGTTGAGTTTACCTTCCTTGAGCAGCCAAGAATAATTTAATGATGCTCGTATTAGTTGGTGAATTACTTGATTACTTCATATCTAAATATAAAATTGTGCTGATTTCAGCAAGTTACCGTCTAAATATCTGTGATTAGACTTGGAGATTATAATTGACTCTTTTTTTTTATATATATTAAAACAATAAACAAAAGTATTCCGGAATGATGTTGAATTATAGTGATAAAGAAAGTGGTGTTAATTGCAAGACAAATGCTGGTGATTGATAATAACAAGGGGGCTACTAATGAGGATTCTTTTGTTTTTCTTTACTTTTCTTTTTCCTTTGCAATCATGTTTTAAGTTTTCAACTCATGAGGAGCTTGGTAGTCTTATCTATGGTTGGTAAAATGTCTATTGTTATTACCAAAAAAAAAAAATCGTCGCACATCGTTCTCTAAAGCCGTTTCCGGTGAAAGTTGTTTTAGCTTTTAATGAATTGCACGGAAGACGCCTAAAGCAGTCCAGTTTCAAGCATGGACATTTTATATTTGTATATGAAATATATGGAATACATATATCGAGTCTTTTATATATAAAAAAAGGGTAGTAGTAAGACAAAATAAGAAGCAAAAGAAAGGAAGGGAGGAGGGAATATAACGAAAATAATAATAATAAAATAAAAAAAGGGACTATATAAACGCTTTTGGATTTTTTTTCTTTTTGTTCTAGTTGCATGTTTGTGGAGTTGTGGTATCTGATGGAAAGATGATTTTTGTTAGACTAAATAGGGTGCTTAAGACCATGATGACAATGCCAAATGTAACACAAAGCCAGTGTGGTACTTTGTTCCACTCCCATAATGAGCCTTTGGCCAGCTTCAAATAACACATTGGAGGTAAAACAAATGCCAAAACTGTCGCTGAGAAGCTGCCCGTGAGTTCAAGCAAGATACCCAGGTCGCAAACACTGAGCGAAATTACCAGTGTAACCAATATTAAAACAGTGGTGATCACAAAGTGTCTCATCTTGTTGAATGGCTCGTTTGGCCAATAAAACGTTTCAAGTACCTTTTTATATAAATGAGTACACAGGCACGATTTTCTTGTATATCTTGATACTTACTTCTCTGCACACAAATGCCTCCAAAGGCAAAGTGGTAAACATATTCAATCCAAATGCTAATCTTGCGATATTAATAAATGTATTGTCTGATGGGAAATTATTCAAAATATTGCCTACGTAAATAATAATATAACAAGTTTAGTCTGTTTTGCCATCTAAAATAATAATAAAAATAAACTTTACCGGCAGTTTTATCAGTAAATACCAAGTAACCAGAAACAGCCAAAGTAATACATGTTGAAAAGGCAATTCCCATGCTCCAATGCGTTACTGTGGCAAATCGATTCAAGGAGGGCTGCTTTAATGAACCAAAAATCAAAAAGCTGTTGTGGTGACAAACAAAAGCTATAAATAAAATGGTAAATATAAACAATGCACACATTAATGCTATTTATAACATACCAAAACTAATAACGGCGATTGCTTGCAATGCCTCGTTATTTACAAAGTTAAAACGTATATCACTCGACCCACGAATGTCCTCTGAAGTCATTGGTCCCTCTATCGCCACACTCACGATAATCACAACAATCGCAATCAATGCCAAAGCGCTTGTTTTTGCCAGTTTCGAAATGTCTCGATAGAGCGATAGTGGATACGAGACAAACAGAGTGAAAAACGATATACAAAGCTGTCTGTTTCCAAATATCCAAATCACAGGCACTTCGTTGATTCTTGGAAAGAGAGATCGTATAACGTGAGGAATCGTATCACCAATAATGACGCAATACGCACACATGCCACCAAAGGCAAATGCAAACTGAAATACTGAAATCGCAACAAGACCGGCTCTTCCAAATGCAAATTCCATTAAATCCTGATATGTTGACTTGCCTGCTAGTTTTCCGTCGTGTATTAATAACCGCACTGTCCAGTCTAATGATCAAGAGCCCATTTTCGTTAATATCAAGCGCATGTCAAATATAAATATATACTCACCTACCACAATGGTAAGAGCAACTAATAGAATGATGCCCATCCAAAAACCCTATTTTATAGAATCATCTTTTTTTGTCATTTTTACTTTGAATTCGCATATTGTTTAGCTCCAATCCACACTTACAGCTTCTTTAAATGCAAAGGGCAAACCGATGATTCCAGCCCCGATAATACTGTTCGCCATGTTCAACTGTTTATAAATAAATTAGCTTATTTATTACTAACTAATTATTATTATTATAAAATGAAATACTTGCAAAACTTGAGAATATCGAGCCTCCATCCGAAGGGAGCTTATATAGTTTGGGTTCAATCACTGCAATCCCGGATTCATCATCATCATTAATCTCAGACAAGAGAGGTCGCTGGCCATTGCTGTCGCTAGATTCCTCATATTCAAGCTCTGAATACTCGGTGGTGACTGCCGTACTCAGGTATCGCCAGTCGTTTTGTGCAGTGGTTGTAGTTGGTAATGTAGATGTGTTCCCATCTTCCGTTTGGCCCATACTTATATTATTTTTTGTATTTTTAACAAGAAAAAGAGAGAAATAAAGAGAAAAAGACACTAAAATATTAAGTTATAGTAATAAGGAGTACTTGACCCACCCAGTCACATGAGAGGTTTCAGAACCTTTGTTTAACCTCTTCTTTTTTTGGATCAAGCCATTTTCTATATAAAAATAGAGTTTTACTTTTAGAAAGGCTGGTGTTTCTTGTTGATCTGCTGTTTTTTCTTTCTTTTTTTTTTAAATTACAAAAAATAGATCAATGCATTTTAACGTGGTTGCACTTACGATCTTCAATTGATATCGGCTCATAATTTCCCGACCCAAAAAATTACTCTTTTTTTTTTCTCTGGTAACCCACACTTTGTCGGCGCTTAATAGCCGCTAATCAGCATCTGCCAAGCATGAAAATAATAGCAACAAGTGGATATTAATAGCACTTTGAACTTTATAAATAGCTCATCCATTCATTCATTTAGTAGAATAGCATGTAAATACTGACAGGAGTCGATCATACATATCCATTTATATTTATTAGCTTTTTGCTCCCTCTTATTTTAAATAAAGTATTTGTACAAATACATGACGTCATAAATCCTATCGTATTGAAAGGAATCATCTTTACTACTTTTTACATATTTTTTAAATTGTGCATATTTGATAAAATTGATAACTGGGTTATCTAATCATGCAATCAACTAGAGCCAAGGATAATAACCTTCACTAAAAACAAGAATTTGAAAAATATTTTACATCTTTTTGATAAGATCCCTATTTTAATCACAGTTAAAAAATCCGCTCATGCAAAGTTTTCTAGAATAATAAGAATGATGTGCAAATACTAATCCTAAAATATGGAAACCAATAGCCTGTTGAATTCCATTACTATTGAGTTTGATCAAGCCTTTTTATCTTACTCACTCTACATTGTTTCGATCAAAAGAACTTTATCACTATTTTTAAAGAAATTAGTTGGAGTGAAATGCTGCATCACGAAAGCGAGCTGGATTTCTCTTCTTTCTGTATGTTTTGCAGTATATTACAATCTATATATTTTCTCCCTCTCTTGCATCTTTTGCTTTTTATAATGATTTATACCACTAGAAATAACCGCCTGAATCATCCAGGAAGGAGGAGAAAAGGACTCGAGTATGACTTTTATCTGAAAAAAAAACACGGACGACTTTGCTTTAAAAGTAGAACCTCTAAAAGATTCCAATACATTTAAATCTCAACAAGAATAGTATAAATTAGTCAAACAATAAACAAGGAAAAATTAAAAAATGGAATCCACTCAACTTAACATTCATCAAACCAGTTGTAGTTTGACTTGGGAAAATAATATTTTTTGTGTTGTTCCTCTTAATAAGGCTTAGCGCATAAAGCACATTAATAATAAAATTAAGTGTAACTGTGAATTGTTGAATCAGTCAAAGTGTAAGAGAGAAATTTACAATGAGTATACGTCAAAATGGGTATTGATATCTTCTTTCATTAATTTTGGACTCTTTAAAAGGCATTTAATTGGTATTATTAATGCTATATTCGTGGTAAGCAGGATTATGAAACTATTTACATTATTAACCGTATAAATTGACATTAGCGTCTTTATTCACTGGGTAAACTATTATTATTACTGCTTCTTCTTTCATCTGTAGTAAGTTGCCTTCATTTTACTCCAACTCTTGTAGTTCTTGAATAGCTTCATATTTCTGCCATCATTAAGGACCTTCTCCCATGAAACAGTGACATCTTTACCAAGTTTTGAAAGGCACTGTTCAATGTACACCCAATCTCCAGCGATAGTTTTGTTGGTATCTGTAGTAGTAACTAAGCTTGTAGCCTGTAAGCCCATTGGTTCTTCTTTTGAGATAATCCGATTTCAAATCATGACGAAGATTCTTCGTAATGCTTTTTTTTTCTGTGTCCTCGTGAAATATTTTGGCTAGGTTCAAGGATCTCTCTCATTCGGACTAGCTTGTCAGTATCTGGAATATCTTGATCTAATGTTTTTAATACATCTGCGATCGTGTTATCTGTATTTTTGTAAACAGTGAGGAGTGCCGTATTTCAGACTTTATCCTGCATACTTTTTCTATCGACCTTATTAGTAACGGTTTCTTGTACTGTAATATTTATACTTATTACCTTTTTAAATAATTTCTTCTTGTACAATGAGTTCTCTCTCAATAAACGAGAACAAGAGACTCATTTCTTTTTTCCTTTGTTGTATTTTTCTTTATTTCTGCATCGTTAAATCGCACAAGGAGGTCTTGGATGGGGTTTTCGTAAGCTTTGGACCGATCTTTGACGACTTGATCAGCCACCAAGTACAGTTTTTGGATGGTCTGATCAGTCAAATGTGGGTGGGTCATTAGTGAAGGATGCTGGCCAGCCAAGTACGATATCAAAGCAACACATTGTGGAATAGGGTGGGCAAGCAATGGATTAATTAAGTCGGCATTGACAAAATAGCAGCCATGGGCCCAAGGATCACTCGAGTATTTTAATAAAAAGGACTGGGTTGTTTTGCGAGTCTTCTTGGCGATTTGACACGGCTTGATTTTTTCTCCATGGAAAATTGATGGACAACAGCAGACGAAACCACAGGAATGCCGTCGTTTTTTATTCCATACGAGCAGAAATTCATTAGGAAGATAAACCACGTCTGATTTGTTTCCTTCAGCTTTATACAGGTCCTATAATCCTTACTTTGGAAACTACCTTCAGGCACCCATTTGTCTTCTCAAGCACTACGGCTTTTCCATTTCGCCAAGAGCTTTCTTTTTCTACCAGAGCTTTTGTGTGAGCGGACTTGGTCAACTTCAGCCAACCCGTCTTCAGACTCTGACTTACTTCCATCGGTCCATTCAGTTGAGTAGGAGGAGTATTGATCTTTTCCCTTGGGGCCAGCAACGGTACCAATCACTATATTCATTAAGGTAGGATCAAGCAATATATGCTTGGGCATTGGATCTGTGCCGGGTCTGTATTTGTGCAATGTTCATAGTGATAGTAATCTATCCATAATATATATTGTATATTGATACAATCAATGGACAGTTATGGTTTACTGAGACGATCATTGTAAAGGTGAGCCTCTTTTTCTTCATGGTCTGGGATGATATCCCTCAGAAAAGCATGGCCAGGAACTTGAATTAGATTATTTTTTGCCTGATCTGGCTTCGGTTGAAGAGTAACTCTAAATTTGTGCCTTGTGTACCTTGTTCTATATGAACGCCACTTTTCACTAAAAATTATATTAGAGAAGTGTCATCCAAAAAAAAAAAAATCCAAAAAAAATATTTTGCATTCACCTTTCCAAAGAACCAAAACGACATGAGTTGCAAACGTGATGCTCTGTTAATTTCCATTCATGAAATTATTTTATTATTGTCACAAATAAAAGAACAAGACCATGAGGAGTATGGTATGCTACAAAAACAATAATATTAAGCGTAAATATAACCATCGCTCTCCCTATTATTTTTATATCATGTCGTTTACCTCTTTTGTGTATAGCAATGACATATCATCATACAATAATTGTGTTTATTTTCTATCAATTAATAACCCAGTATTATGCTCAAATATGAGATTGAGAGCATTCCGATTTCTTACCATCATTAACTTGTGGTGAAAGCAATTGTGTAGCAAGTGCATAAAGAGTGGTAAAAAAATAACCATTTGGTAGGAAATAAAGGTACAAGAAAAAAAATTATCTTAACAAATGACAAAACACAATTTGCAATGACAATTATTAATATTCTCTTACTCTTACTGTCATTTTTCACCAACTTGTATTATGTATCAGTGCTCTTTGTTTTGGTGTTTTTGCAATAAAATGAGGTTTATAGATATGAAGGTCCAAAGATACATGTACTCATATCGGTAAGTAATGGAGGTTTTAATTGATTTAGATAAGATAAGTAATGTGAAGAGTATATATAGTTTGAATCATACTTGTAAAAAATGTTGCTATACTTGTAAATGCAAAACAAGGAGAACAACTATTTGCATTTGGATTTGATCTTACTTTTTAAGAATATTTTTAAATTACCATTATTAATAAATAAACAAGCCTTTCAAGAACTATTTTGATGATCTCGGCATCTTCTTTTCCAGTTGTAAAAACCAATCGCCTTTGACCAAGGTTGATCATTATGGCATGATAATCAATACGATTGGAACAAGTGCTATTTTTCACCCCCTTTTTTTAACGAAAAATAACCAGCGAACAAACTAAAAGAAAATAAGGGGCCTTCCGTTAAAACACCCTTTTTACTTGTTATTTTTACTTTGATGGCTTCATTTATTAATTGATTTATTATATTAAATGAATAATAAATGCAATTTCTGTGTGCCACCATATTTTTTTTATGTTTAAAAAGCATAGTGCGTTAAAAAATGAAAGGCAGCAACTGACAGTTTCTGTTTATTAGAACATATCTCGTTTATTTGGTTGCTCACGTGTAATAAACAGAACAACACCCCCTTTATTTGTTACATAAGAATACATTCAACTCACTGTTCTTCTTTTTCTATTTCTTCTTTCTTTCCTTACTGTTGGTATATAAAAAGAAACTTTTTTCCCTCAATAAATCGATTCAAATTTCCTTTAAAAAGTAAGTTCGATAATACAAGTCAACTCCTTTTATTTTCCTTATTCTAATATTAAAAACAAAAAGACAACATTCGGAAATGAATCAGCAACAGGAATATTATGCCATAGAGACCGGGATGAATCGCTTAAAATTAGACAATGGGAACACTCTCTATGATAGTGACGACGATGAACCCCTTTCTACGGCCAGAAATAGCTCAAAGACATCTTTACCGCAAGCAGACGCGGTTCAGCTGCTTTATGAACGCTACACAAACAAGGTATACTTTGAAGGCTATGTCGAGAGAAAGATCAATGACCAGTGGAGTCAGTGGTACGCAGAATTACGTGGTGTCATTTTAGCGTTTTGGGAGACCAAAGACCATCCCCCACAGTGCTTGTCTGTTGCAGATGCATCGTCAGTCGAGGTAGTAAAAATGGAGGAGGAGGAGAAAAACGTGTTTGTCATCAACTCCGCCAATATGCAACATGTTATTCGTGCACAGGTAGACCCTTTGCAGTGGGTATGCGCTATTCGACTGTCATGTTTTGAACTTTCAAAACTACAAGAATTCTTGACACGGCAATTCTTGACACGCCCTACTTATGCTGAGCAACTCAAACAGACCATGACCAAAATGGAAGGATGGGTCCAGGTGCGATTTTCAAATAGTACTGAATGGAAAAAATTTTGGGTCACCGTCTCGGATCGTAAAGACGAAAAGAAATCACTATTTAGCAAGAAATCTGTATCATCGCGTGGCCAAATGATGTTTTCAGAAGCTAAAAAAGCAAAACCTGTCATGACCATGGTCAATGTCGTACAAGCATCCATTGTCTATCCAGAATCTGCCAATGTACTCAAGGTCGAAGGTAGCACACTTACTAAATCAAGTGGAAGTCCCGAATGCTGGGTTTACATTATGACAGAAAACCAAAAGGATTTGGCACAGTGGTGTTTGGGTACCTTTGACGCTTTTAAACTTTACGGAAGACCATCTCGTTTATTGAATGATCCAACTAATATTAGCGCTCTCAACTTTGGTGAACCTCCAAACGGAAATATGCCACGACTCTTTTTGGAACTGTCGGAGGTGTCGCACATCAATGTAACAGATGAAACATTATTGGAGAATAAGGCACAGTTTGCAGGTGTATTGTACTCCAAGATTAAACAAAATGAAATACAAAAGCAACCACCACAGCAACAGCAACAGCACCCGGCAGGACTCATTCATCAAATTCCTAATGGAAGTGGTATGTACAGTGCACCAGGTAATAATAGCTCAACCCTTTTAGCCAGTCAGCCCTCATCTGTCTATTCAAATCAATCCACTCAACCCAAACAACTAGCAATGGCTGTAAACAAACCTACAAATAAAGGACGCATCACTTATGCTAGTGATGAGGACACTGATGATGATGATGATGATGATGAAAAAGAGGATGGTAGCGATGATAGTGATAGTGAGCAAGAACCGGTTTTGAATAACCTGAACCAAAAGCCCAAAGAAAGTCTATTACTCCCTTCGATGTCAACAGTAGATGATAGTTTTGCAAGTAGTATATTGGGTGGACTGGCTACCAGTGTCAATAATTCAAAAACATCATTAAATTCGCAGCAGCAGCAGCAACAACTACAGCAACCTCTGCAGCAACAACAACAAAAGGACATCATCTCACCAAAAACAAACATGGTAAAGAAGTCACCAATTAGAAAAAATAGACAACAAGATAGTGATCAGAGTAGCGATGATGAATCTGACATATCAGAGAGTGAAGATGAAGATGAGGAGAATCAACTTGGTAACAAACAAGCCTATGCAATGGATCATAAGAGACCAAAACCAAAAATCACAAAAACACAAGTGAGTCTAAGTGGATCTGACGACGATGACGACGATGAAGCAAGCTTTCCTGGGAGTGATGATGAAGATAATAGACCCATTGGACATCAAAGCGCAACACATTTACACGAACAAGTATACCCTCAAATGATGCAACAACATCAATATTCACAATGGGAGCAGCAAGGTATGACGCCAGAGATGTATCAAGCTAGCATGATGCAGCAGCAGCAACTCTACTATGATGAACTTGGCAACCCTTACCCTGTTGATGAAAACGGACCCATTATTCCCCAATTAGGCGATAGATTTGCCACACAAAACTCCCTATTAGATACATTTACTCCAGACTACCCTTCGGCAAGGGACCAAGAAGGATATGCTAGAGCAATGGGCCAGCCACTTATCCAAGTGCCAAATAAACCTCCTGAGCCTCGCGCCGGTTTGGTCGGTATGATTTCGCAGCGAGAGCATGACAAGAAACAAAAGGAGTCAAACAAGATTAAATTTAATAATAATAACAGCATCATGGATCGAGAGCTATTAATGGAAAGAGAGAGGGAGCGTTATCTGATGGAACAAAGAGCTCAAATGGTGCAATCTCAGGTATATATATATATATATTTAAGGTGAAATGAAGGAAATCATACAAGTGTGCTTATCTTATCAATGAATGTATAGCCAATGATGAACCAGGGAATGATGAATCAAGGCATGATGGGTATGATAGATCCTCGAATGATGATCCCAATGATGGGCAACCAAATGCCAATGATGATGGGGAATCAGATGCCCATGATGAATATGATGCAAAACCAACCCATAATGCAGAACCAAAACATGATGAATATGATGATGGATCATCGTGTATCCATGATGATGATGCAACAGCAGCAGTATGGTCAGTATCCAATGTGGCAACAAGGAATGCAACCAGGTATACAAGGCATGTATGGTAATTTCAATCCACAAGGGGGTGAAGAAGGCGATGATGAGGAGGATGATGTGCCGCTTGGAGCAAAAGATTCACCACGTCAAAAACTTCAATAAATTTGGAATAGATATGTGTCTGATACACAATAAATTAATAAACTAATAAACGATTCTTAATAATACTCGGTTTACTGAAGCCGCTAAGCAAAAACAACACCATATTTTAAATAATGGTTTATGGGCTGTCACACATGTTAGGGAAATTTTGACTGTTTTATTTAAAATTATATTCAACCGGTTTTTTATAAAGTCAACGTGAAAGTAAAAGGTGTGCATGTATGAATTTATTTTATTATATCATTATATTTTTGAATGCAGATTGAGCAAAAACAATAGGAAAGCATTCCGATCACTCACCCCAAGCCCAAAAAAATCGCTTCGTTGTACCCCCCTCTTATTTAATCTCGATCTTGGGGGTTAATTTACAGTTATTTTAAAACAAATTATGTTTAGGTAAGCGCCATTTCCCAAAAAATCTATTTTCTATTCGCTAGTTCATAGGGACCAGTTTTTTGGGTAAGTTGCTTGGAATGATTTCCTGTTTGAATTCTTGATCAATATATGACCCATGGAAGGTGGTGGCATTGAATGCGCCCACTTTAAAGCGTGATAATTCCTTTAGGTTTCTTGCATCCAATATATCAAGGTAACAGCACTTCTTTTCGTTTGCTAATGTGATAAGAACACCGTCGTCTTCTGAAACTCCATCAGTATTCTGCACGAAAATAGGTTCGGAATACATTACACCTTCTTCGTAATGAGTAATAAACGATCCAGTCTCCAAGTCCATTTTTATTATGCTCGTTGTTTCTTTTCCGGTTTTATCACAAGATAGCAGCATCTGGCATCCATATAGATACTTGTATTCTCTGAATAAGTAGTCTTGATTGAAGCGAGGGAAATCAAAATTACAACCAAAAACGACCTTTTCAGTGGACTTTAATAGATGTAGATCAACCTTGTATCTACAAAGATCTCCAAAAGATGTTTGCTTGGGTGGTGGCATTTTTATTCCATTAAGATAACCGTCATCTGCTTTTGTTGAGGAAGTGCAGTTTTCTCGTGGTATTCCAAAGTCATGAAGTTTATACATAACATCTCCATTTGGAAACGATGAACAATCCAAGTTTAATATGGTATGACCTCTAGCATCTACGCTTTCAAAAGCGTTGGCGGTGTGGAATTGGAAAAAGCTACTACATGGTATGGACGCAATAAATCCGTTTCCCTTTGCTGTATGTGGGTTCCTGCTGATTATATGAAAATATGTGGGATCATTCTCTTCCCATTTCATTGATGCAATTGCTGTTCCATGCAATAAGTTATTCATGCCGATTCCTGAGTAATATAGCGGTGACTCTGGAATAATAATAAAATTTTTGGTCATCCAGAATGAGTGAATGTATGCAGCTCTTATGCGAGAGCCTTTTCCATCTTTTCGATGAGTTATGGTAGCTAAAACGGTGGTTTCTCCTTTACTAGATACGGTGAAAACCTTGTAAACTGGTAAAGGAGCGATTCGCAAGGTAAAGTTGATCACTTCTCCTGTTTCAGTATCAAATTGAGGATGTGCACATGAGAGAGGTTCGTTTAATGATTTATCATAGTCATCGTAAGAAAATACTTTCTCAGGAGCTGTATTTAATAGTGATATTATTAGTCAATAATTACATTAAAATGTACATAGGAATTACAGTGCGTCTTTAAATGTATAAAAATAGCTTTACCTAAGGTTACTGGGTTTATTTTCTGCAAGAAATTGGTATCAGTTTTTGCTACGAGATTATGTCTACCTTGACCAATACCATTATGACCTTTAGGCAAAGGAAAATTTGGCGTGACAGTTACTCCAATAAGCTGATGTTCCGGCTTCATTCTTTTGAATAAAAGTGGTTTCAGTCCAAATTCATCAAGTCGTAAAAAGAAATTATAGATCCATTTAGAAAAAGATATGTCTTGAAAATGGCCAAAGAACATAAGACTAGTGTTGTTTTTTTCTTTGATTACCGCTTCGAGAGCTTTAGCTGTTAAGCGAGAATTATATTTCACTGTTTGAGCTTTTCCAGAAATTTTAAAGCGATGTACAAAAGGTAAACCGTCAAGCCCATGTTGGATAGAAAAAACAGATCCATCTTTCCTCTCAATATGAAAAACACCAGGACCTTTGTAATACCATCAAATATAAGTAAACAGATATAGCATTAATAGTTAATATCAAATATTTTACTAACCTATACGATACATAATACCATTTAACCAGGTAGGAATAGTTCCTCTTATTGATTCGAGAGCAATTGGATTTTTTATTTCAGGGATGTTGATAAATTTATTCGTATGGACGCTTTGGAACATCTTGAAGGTATTTGTGTATAGTTTATGAAGGTATAGAACTATCGCTATAGCCAAACCTCCAAGGACGAAAAATAACACCAGCATTTTGTTTATTGATTTTAATTAGTATATAAAAGAGAGAGTGAAAAAAAGATAAGAAATACTGTAATAAAAAAATAAAAAAGGGACATTGAAGTTAAACTTGTCCATATTATAGGCTGGACTTTTAAATACTCTAATTGTAGAAATTATTCCTTATCTCATTTTCAAATTATCATCAAAAGGTCATTTGATAGGCAAACTTTCTCTTTGCACTACAAAAAAAGGAATGCCAAGTCGAATAATCGTGTTATTAAAGAACATGCAAAGATTCTTCTTAAAATGGTTTTTAAATTTGTATCTGCATAATATAATAAAACCTCCCTTCCTATATTACTTTGTCTTCAAATCTGCAAATATCCAAAAAAAAACTTACTCCGAGAAAAAAAAACATTATAACGGATGATAATATTTTCTGCTTTCGAGAACGTAAGTGTATTGTACGTTGCATATTTTCAATTGTTTGAATATTCTTAATTTTTAAAACTTTAGTTAATAATTACGATACCGGGGATCTAAGATGAAGTCATCCGTATTTTCAGTGTATATGGGTATATCTATTAAATCAAGTTCTTATAATGACGTACAAATTAATCTCCAGTTCTGTTGAGCCAGTCCTTGGAAAAAATGAATATTAACGTCATTGAAATATCTCTAAAATAAACATATCCTCTTCTTTTAAGTAATATTCAACTGATAACAAAATGTAGCTTATAAGAAACTATCCTTCGTATACATCTAAGCTATACATACTCCCTAAATGCAATGTAGTTGATGGAAATTTTATAAAAGAGTTAGGCGTTTTAGTTTAATATCTTACATAAAATACTGATCATATATCCTTTTTTTATGGATATCCTCGGATAATATATCAGATTAGATCGTAAATGTTTTAATTATTTATGGAAACAAAGGAGGAAAACTAAATCACATCTATTCCCAGGTATAGAATTTCTTATTGTATAATGGCAGCATTCGAAAGCGATTTCTATAATATGCAAAGGGGCCGTGTAACCATGTTGTTTTAAAATTTTCACCATATGTACCATTTTTTGTTTTATTGCAGAAAAGATAAACTACATTTTTAAATTATATTACTCGTTAGGTTGAGCAAAATGGAGATAAATTTAACTTCATGCTTCAACAGATGTGCTATTGCTCGGTTTTGATTACGTGTATATCAGTTAGATCTATCGTTGTATATATAAAATGTCGAGTTTAGAAATGTTTTTAATATCCTATTTTCCAGGAAAAAAGATGCGTGTATATTCTTATTGATCGATCGCATACTCTACCCCGTTTACATCATCTCACTGTCACTGATTTATTATTACATTGCTCCTTATTTTCGTTTACCAGGAAGTGTAAATCTGAGATGATCGATACCTAATGCATTACATCAAAATATTTGGCTTAACTGAGATCAAACGCATAGTGTAAAGCACCTATAAAAATTGCCTCCTATACTTACGTCTTTAATATAGCTATCCATCAGTATTTATAGTGAAATAAAGTTTTGAAATCCCCATTAAAATTAAGTATAATTCATAATACCAAAAGCTAATATTATTTAAAAAAAAGCCAAATATATCAATATTATAACTGAACCAACATTGCTAAACTAGCATATAACGTTCTTTTTTTATTTCTGTTTTAGAGAGAGAATGTTTAAACTTTGAGGTTTTTCTTAAAATTAAGCAATCAGTTCACATTCACTGACTTAAATTCATAATCAACATATGAACCATGGAAAGTTGTAGGAGTAAAACCACCTATCATAAGTCGAGCCTCCTCCTTCAGATCAATGGCATTGAGTATAACCAAATAGCACGATCCAGATTCATTAGCTAATACCAAGAGAGCACCATCATCCTCCAAGTTACTTCCAGGACGTCTCACAAAAATAGGCTCAGAGCAGAGATACCCGTCATCATGATAACTGATAGAAGTCTTATCCTTTACACTGACCTTGACAATTCCTGTACTACCACGAGATGTACCAGAACCTAATTTTAACTCGCAACCATATACATAGGTGTAATCTTCCATCAAGTAGTCTTGATTAAAGCGAAGAAACTCTATGTTTTCTGTCACAACTATCTTTTCATCAATCCTGTTTGTATCCAAGTTCAATTTATAACGACAAAGATCAGCAAACGATTCTTGGAGGGGTGGAGGGAGGGCGATTCCATTAAAGTATGTTCTGTGTTTCTCCGAGGAACTGGCACACTTGTCCCTGGGCAAGCCATAATCATGAACTTGATATAATATATCACCATTAGAGAAAGACGCACAGTCCAATGTTAGTATGGTATGACCATTGGCATCGATTTTTTCATAAGCATTAGCAGTGTGAAACTGAAAGAAACCAGGGAATGGTATGGAGGTAATAAGCCCATTCTGGTCAAATTGTTTAGGGTAACGGCTAATAACATGAAAATAAGTCGGTTCATCGCCATCCCATTTCATTGCAGAAATAACGGATCCATGTAAAATTGCATTTAATCCTCTATCCTTGTAGTATAAGGGGGCTTCTGGAATAATAAGGTAGTTTTCAGTGATCCAAAAAGAATGGATATATGGGGCACGGATTGGTGCCTTGTCTTCGGACTTTCGGTGAGTAATATCAGCCAATATAGTTGCTTCTCCGGTACTTGAAATACTAAACACCTGTAACCTTGGAAAAGGGGCAAATGTTAAAGTAAAGTTAAAAGTCTCTCCTGTTTTTGGATCGAATTGGTGATGGGCGGCTGAAAGGTGATCCTTCAGTTTGCTGTCATAGTCTGCATAGGAAAATAACGCCTCTGGGACTACAATGAAAACACGGTATTTACTTTTTTTATTAATAATTAAAACTACTGGATATTTCTCCTTTAACTCTTTTTTTTTTCTTACCTAATGTCTCTGAATTTATTTTTTGTAGGCAATTTGCATCCGTTTTTGTTACCAAGACATTTTCATTTTCAGACAGTTTGTTCATCTGAGGAGGTAAAGGAAAGTTTGGACTAGCAGTGACGCCAACTAAGTTTTCATCAGGTTTCTTCGAGCTTGGATTAACAGGATGGAGGACAACTCGGTCAATACGGGTAACTATTCGTCTGGCCCATTCAAAAAATGATAATTTTAGGACATTACCAAAAAAGATTGGAATAGCTTCTTTGTTTTGTTTGATATCAGACACAAGAGACTTCACCAATAATCTGGAATTATATTTCGCTAACTGATCTTTTCCAGATATCTCAATACGATGAATAAAAGGCAAGCCATCAAATGCATGCTGAATAGAAAAAACTGATCCATCTTCGCGGTCAATATGAAACATACCAGGGCCTACATACCAGGCATTAGACTATTTATCCCAGATTTTATAATCTACAGTATTACTTACCAACACGATACATAGTCCCGTTCAACCAGTTTGGAATAATTCCCCTTA
Organism: Backusella tarrabulga; assembly: GCA_024139415.1. Classification (NCBI taxonomy): domain Eukaryota; kingdom Fungi; phylum Mucoromycota; class Mucoromycetes; order Mucorales; family Backusellaceae; genus Backusella; species Backusella tarrabulga. The sequence continues at coordinate 45,422 of VCJJ01002314.1, read as the reverse complement.
CTGGCTCGAGGCTCACTGGGTCATGGATTTCTGGTAAATTAGTAAACGTGTTACATTGAACTTGCTGAAATTTTTTATATGCTCCGCTATATGCTTTGTAAAGAAACAGAGAGATTGATATGGGAATAAGCACTGGGATTAATATTAGGAAAGACATGACGATTGGAAAGAAGAGATAAAGATTTCCCTACTCTCTTTTTTTTATCTGCATTATATATTTTAAACTGCCAGTCACAGATGCATGATTCTAAACGAAAGTTGTCGCCTTTATCTTGAGTGTATGTCCTTTCCTTTTAATCACTAGATTTTGGATACAATGAGTACTCATATCAATTCATATGAAAGATAATTATGTATTAATAAACATATATAGATACATTCAACACATTGAGATTTCTCGCTTGGGGTCATTTCATTATCTCGAAAACTACCCCTATTTGTCTACTTCGGACGGTCAAAATGTAATGCATTTTCAACAACGTTTTTATTTCTTTACTTTTATTACAATGCCATCTATCATTAACATGATGGAATAAGTATAAATAATAAGCTTTGTATTGGTATTTTATAGTAGTAGCAATCTAATCAATCTCGTTCCATACTTAGTTTTGAATAGTGGAATACGATGTTAAAGGAGTGCTATAAAATTAAGTTTTCAAGGTATCACATGTTTTATGTGCCTTGTAAATCATCTCGCTAAGGCTCTCATTTGATTATGTTTACAAATATCGATGGCGTCTATGCATTTACTTTCATTGGGCATAATATTTCATAAATGACTACTACTTTACATTGAATCATGATAGAAGTTGTTAATTAAAAGTGAAGTAGTTTGATCGTAAATATAAAATACGTCATTAAAAGAATGGGAGATTGTCAAGGACTTATATAACAAGATGATGGGGTAACCTCCTAGTATTGGGCAATTCAGGAACCATTTTGCTGCAATTAAATGTTTTCCATTAGTGTCTAATGTATTTGAGAACAAAGAAATAATAAAAGTAATGAACAAGCCGAGATCGATTAATCAACTTGAGAAAAATAAAAGCAAAAGATAAGATTTTTTTGTTGAAAAGCATTGCTTTGAAAAACAAAGGTTTATAGTAATATTAATGAAATTACAAGTTATTTATTTAAAAGAAAGTAGACAGACTTCTTTATTTATTATTCACATCGTCGACTGAGTGCCAATTTTTACAGAATTGCTTTAGTCTTTGCAATATAACGTCTTTTGTTACAGGTTTACCCAGGATATCATCAAATGCACCAGCTAGTTGTACCGTTCGTTCATAAGCGGTAACTGCAATGATGGGTGTGCTTCTATTACTGTTATTTGTAGATTTGATCATTCTCGCAGCCGTTTCACCATCAACTAAAAATTCATAAATTCTTTAGGTAACCATATCTTTTATCTAAAGACTCTTCACTACTTACTGATAGGCATGCGTATATCCATAAAGATAATATCATAGCGTACATCACTCATAGCAGATCGTATAGCCTGGGCCCCATTTCGCACAATAACACATCGACAGTGCAGCATTTCCAAGATAGTTTCTAATATTTTACAGCTTATAGGATTATCATCTGCCACCAGACAATCCAAAGGTTTCATCATTTTGGACAAATATCCCTCTCCTCTTACACGTGGTGAAGAGCCATTTGAGCTAACGGATGATCGCCGGTCACCTTTACCACCAAGAGATGAGAAATGAGACTTTGTTATAAGGTAACTAGGTGATGATTCCGATGTTTGTGGTGCTTCTTCAGGTTGAATAGGAATAGGTACTGGTGCAGTAGATTTCATATTTGTCGTCGTAGGGCTCTTATTTCCAATAGCTGCAATTGCGGCTGCTGCCTTGACAGGATCGATCGCAGGCGTGGATAAAGAGCGGGAGCGGAGTGGAGTACCCTCTTTGGAAGAAGATGCTGATGAGATGTCAGACATCTTAGTTGGTATGTGAGGGAGAGTAGATTCAGGAGTTCGTCTATTTACATGCGATGGTGACACCATACAAAGCTTAGATGAAACTGATGGCGACATACTGAGAGGTGTAACGCTCATAGAAGACGACGTAGAGGGACTATTGATAGTTCCAGAGGTTGTCGGGGTACATTGTCCAGACTGATCTATTAAACTACCTTTGCCTTTGGTAGACTTACTTGGAAAGACACGGCCTACTAGTTTACCAGAACTGGAATCGTTACTTGCAGTTGCCGATATGGTATCACTTCTTATCTTTCGGATGACATCTTCATTGGCCTTCTCCAACACGGGAATATTTTTATACATAAACGTACCAAAGTCAGTGCTATTTGAGTCATCACCGTCCGATGATTTTTCTGTCTTTTCCTTCTTATCAGCAACAGGTGGTATATTCTCAGGATTTTGTTCACGAATGATGGCCTTTGCTCGTTCAACTTGTGCCTTGGCAGACTCATCTAATATTTCGGTTCCATCTTCAGTCTGCATGGTGGCACCTCTTGGATCAAAATAGTCAGTGTCTTCCATATCTGCTGGTTGAGGTACAAAGGAAGGTGATTCAGTCAAAAGTGTCTCCCAATTAATGCTTGCAAAGAACGGATGCTTCTTCACTTCTTCAGCTCCATTGTAACCGAGGCGCTTCTCAGGATCTAATGTCATCAGCCTTTCCATAAAATCGCGTGCTTCAGGAGAGATGGTCACCATATCTTCATGCCAGTCGATGCGTCTTGACAAGATGTTCTCAAATACTTTATCTGGTGTATCTGCATGAAATGGAGGAATGCCATATAAAAATTCATAACAAATTACACCTAATGCCCACTAGATAAAATAAAGCAGAAATGTGTAAAAAATGATGATCTTTTATTACTTGATTCAGCAGTAAAAAAATATAAAAAATAGATGAAATAAAATAATGATAAAATGATAATAGTAGAACTGATAAAGGTAAAAGAAGAAAGATAAAGAGAAGAGAGAAAAGATAAAGAGAAAAGTAAAAAAATAAAATATCACTTACCCAGTCTACCATGGAATCCTGACCTGTACCCAAAATACTCTCTGGTGCTAAATAATCTGGCGTACCTACCGCTTGCTTCAGAACCTGTCCCTTTGCATTTTTTTCTGTCGTTTTCGCCATACTGGATGTATTTGATAGTGATTCAGAAAGTGCTGATGAGAGATGGCGACGATGCGTGTGTTCGGATCGTGCTTCAGGCGATGTGGCTTTACTTGTATCCTCGATGCTACTGACATTGTTACTACCACTAGGGGTGTTTTCTTGGTTGAATAATAAACTGAAATACGAATGACGATAAGTATTGCTGTTTGGTACAGAAGGCTGCTCTGCAGGAGATTGTGGGGGTGTGCCTGAGCGTGAAGGAGCAGGTGAATGTGGCTGCATACGATCGCCAAACGAACCTGTATTAAGTTCATCCCTTACACGTCGATCCAAGAAACCGATACGTGATAATCCAAAATCGGTCAATTTCAAATGTCCATTCTGATCGATTAATAGATTGTCTGGTTTGAGATCACTATATGATAACATTTACTAAGTCAATTATTTATCAGTATATCTTCATTATTGAGCTTACCGATGAATGACATTTTTACTCTGTAAATATTCAAGACCTAGTGTCACCTCAGCCAAATAATTCTTTGTCCAATCCTCTGGTAAATTACCCAAAACCTTGATGAGTGCAGAACAGTCACCACCATTAAGATATTCCAAGACAAGATACAGGTAATCTTTTGATTGAAAAGTATAATACAATTTTGTCACAAAAGGACTATCTGTTTGAGACATCAGAATCATGCGCTCTGCTTTGACGTTGGTAACCTGATTCTTTGCAATCATATCTGATTTCTTTAAAAATTTGATGGCATAGTAATCACCAGTTGTACGTTTTTTTGCCAAAAACACTGAGCCAAAAGCACCTTTACTGATGGGTTTAATGATATCAAAATCCTTGATACTGGGGAAGGTAGGGCGGGAGACAAGAGGGGCGTGCAAGGGAGATAAAGGAGATTTACCCATACCCGTGGTTGATTGACTATTGGGTGTACATGAGCCGGAGGATACAGCTTCCTTTGTGGGTACCTTGGGTCTTAAACCAGGTGATCCAATAGGGGTATCGATCGTTTCCATTTCCACAATGGGTGTTGGGGTGGTCTCCGCTGGTGCCATTGACTTGAGTCGTCGTGATAGCTTACCTACGACACCAGAAGCAGAGCGACGTTGTCTCCATGATCGAATGCGCTTCAAAAGACTTTGTTTATTTTGTGGTCGCGGAGGTTCCTTTTTCACCTCTTCTGCAGCAGCGGTCGAAGTAGAGGGTTCTTCTGCACTTTGTGTAGTTGTATCAGCAGGTTTCTTCTCTTCTGTACTTGCAACAAACTCTGTCCAACTGGGTTCTTGCTGTGTCACCCTTTGAAATTCAGCACGGGCACGACCATTGTACTCGATTCGATCACGCATACGATTTACAATATCCACTTTACTTCTGGTCAATTCCTCTACATCCTTAACCAATATTGAAAGCAATGGGTCATCCGTTGTGGGAGGTCTCCAGTAAATAATTTGAATCATTTTATCCTTTGACCGGGGTGACTGTAAGCTATTTTCATAACCTTCGCCCACTGCATCTTCCAGCGTACCAGGCATTGAAATACTCAGAGCGACATCAATGATATCCAATAGATCCTGCAAAATTTCAATTTCCGCACTCTTCAACTCACGAGGATCAATGGCATCATCCAAAGGCAAACAATCACCAAAGATTGAATCATTATCGTCATCTCTTTCAATTATACTCTCATCCTCTTCAGGGATAGGATGTGTGCCACCGGATTCTTCAATAGCCTGTATCTCCTGCCTTGTGTTTTCAATCTTATCATTCACCATGTGTTTGAGTTCTAGTAAATTATCGTTACAGCTATTCACATCCATTTCACTTTGATGAATCTCAACGCATAATTCTGAGTGTTGTTCGAAGAAAGCAGCAACAACCCACCGCTCACATACGCGACATAGTACGGGTGATAGCTTCATTAAACTGGGCAATAGCACAGCTGCTTCTTCTGGCTCGTGTGATTCTGATGTATCCATAGGTTGGAAGGGTGGTGTGTGGATAGCAGGCTCCGATTTTGACCGATTTCTTGCCATCAACTTTGCTTCTTCCGCTTCCTCTTCCTCCTCGTCCATGGCGTCTGCTGAATCAGCTGCAAGTGTTGCTGTTACAGAGTGGGTAACAGCCGGTGTACCAAGTAACGCAGGTTTCTTTTCAGTTCGAGGTGTCAGCGACATGTCAACAATAGAAAAGCGACGTGAAATGACTGGTTTCAATACCCACATAGTATGGCTAGGTTCACTTGTGACTCTATTATACATCAGCATGCCTTTACCTTCCATCTCAATGGTATTCGCTTCTGTGGTTAAAACATGGAATCGAACTTCAACAGTATGCGAATCATCAGCTAATAATTCTTCTGTAGCTACTCTAAACACTTGACTATCTTCAGACGATAAGAGTCGAGCCACACTGTATCCTATGAAGGAATGAGGGTCTGTTCTAAAAAAATTGAACAAAAAAAAAAGAAAAAAGAAAAGATAAAATAGAGTGAGCCTCATCATCTACTCTATATATGACATAGCATTGTTATTACTTACCCAACAACATCAAGCCAAACAGGACTAAGGTACTGGACAGTTGTTGAACTTAGACTTAATTCTGCAATAATAGTCGAGCTTTGACTTCGCTCCGCCTCTTCTTGTAACTGCAAGCTACCCACATTCTCCAAAATCTCTTCATCATCCACCATTGGATCGCGTGATATGATAGACTCTGTATCCCCTTTTTTCTTCATAGAGCTTGCAGGGTTATTGAAAGGATAATCCAAATCAACCGACATGTGTTCATCATCCGTCTCGTCCATCTTGGAAAGGTTGCTGACAGACTCCATATCATCCTGCTCTGTATCACTCGGTGGCACAGACGAAGCTGCTGTGTTAGAGCCACCACAGCTTGCGTTCCAAAATCCTCGTTCGGCACCCCACCATTCCACAACACGATTCAAGGCCGCAATGCCCAGTAATAGCCGCACGTACCACTCACGACAGGGCCATTCGGGATGGATATCCCATCGTGCACCAATCTCTTGGAGTTGCGAAACAGCATCTGCACATGCACCGGAAGTCTCCAAGATAACATCCAGTGGTGTATCCATCACATTTTGCGCAAGTGTGATCAAATCCTGCAGCGTCAATATAAAAGGCGTGGGTAGATAAGAATCCTCTGATATCAGTGCAACCATAGCATTGGCACCAGCGAGGCTTGTTTCCTCGGGCAAAATAATGGGATCAAACTGCTGTGTATCCGAATCGTCATTCATGGCCGACGAGAGGCTGCGTTTATGAGGTAGACTGTTATTGGACTCGTTTGAACTGCTGCATAGAGGCTCAGTGGGTGTTTCATCTGCCTCTGGTAGGATAGGCAATGGGTGGACAAATGTATCGGATCGATGTGGACGATTTTCTTCCTCTTCGGTTTCAATACTACTGACGGAACCAACACCCTCTTCTATAATCTCATCCATATCCTCTACATACTGTAAACCACGCTCCACATATTCATTCAGACCGTCAATGATCTGTCGTAGCTCTCTATCACATGCCTCCTTTGCATACTGTAATCGACGTTTAATGGACTGCTGCACCTGGAGCGCTGATTCATTGTCGTCATAAGTGCCCAAGACTTTATTCAAATGACCAAAGGTACCCATGCGATTACCATGATTGAAGAAGCGATAGCCTACACGTTTCGCAAGGCTCTTTTGAGTGATTGGGTTTCTCGGCAGCTTTTTGTTGGATGCTGTTGAGGGAGGGGTATCTGTAGAGACGAGGGATATGGTATCGGCTGGTGTGGGCTTATTGGGATCTTGTAATGGATGCTGTAAATCCTGTAAATCTAAGCACAGCTCATGGGATTGTCTCTTCTCTGCAAGTGTTTCTTTCTTATCAAGGCTGCTGGTACTGCTGCTACTACTGGCTCCACTGTAGTCAGCCTTCAAATGCTGGTCTTGATGATGGAGATAGTGATGATGCGGGAAATGCTCAAAAAACCGTTCGATACTTGTTTTGGGCTTTATGAGAGGTGTGCTTGTTGCAGAAGCCACCATGGCTGCAGGTGTACTTGGCGCCGTACTACTGGTAGTTGGACGTTTTGAATAACTATCAGCACCCGCCTTGACATTATTCCACCAACCAGAGAGTGCATGGACAAATGACTCGGGTTCTTTTCCTTTTTCATTAGGACTTGTGGTACTTGGCGATGTGGAACTGTCGATTTGAGTTGAGGAACGACGTCGGATTTCATGCGCCTTCACTACATTATATTCCTCCAACCAATCGACCCAAGGGATCATGTTGACAATCTTCGAACTTTTTTCACTATCTGCAGTTGTCACCATGATGGTTGGCATCATTGAATCATCCTTGGCCCATGTGATAGGTTTCGGTTTATCATAAACAGCGCTCATGCTGCCACTGCTGCTACTTCGCTTATGTCCTCTCACCTTATCATCCATGCGATCCACTCGTACACTACACCATCGCTTTACTTTGGCAGATCTTGACATGAACAGCTTTTTGGCGTAGTCATCGTCTGATCCGACGCTTATGTCACCATAAAACGAGGAAGATGTCAATAATGGTCTAGGTAAAGGCCTGCTCGCTGTGGTAATGATGAATAAATCATAAAAATAAAAATAAAAAAGTGATGAGTCACAAAGAACTTGACTAAAGTAATAAAAATAATAATAAACATGTACTAACTTGAAGTTGACGTTGTTGTGGTACTCTTTGAAGGAGTTGAAAAATAATCTCGTTTCAGATCCCACGAACCTTCCGGACCAGTCACCCATTCTTGGTTTACTGGAGTATTGAGTAACATGGCGGGATACACCGGCCGATCCAAATGGCCCCCGTCTTGATCCTCCTCCACTTCATCTTCTTCCTCAATACCGCTTCTTTGAAAAGGCGATACCAATGATGATGAAGACATGGATGTGGGCGGCGGTGGCGATGTAGCAGGCTCAGCGTCCAAGTTCATTTCAATGACGTCTCTATCTTCTTCGCTTGTTTTGCTCGCTATTTTTTTATGCTTATTTGTTAGTTTGTTGATCAGGATGGATTGTAATGAATGCTGTGGATAGTTTGGTACATCTTCGTTCAATGGTGTGGTCGTGGGTGGAGGCGGTGGCGGAGTGTCTAGGATGGGATTGGGCGAATTACCACTGACGATATCCGCTAATTCTGAACTGGGTATATTTCGTAACATTGTCATGGAGGAGCGACGTCTTGCTTTACCAGAGTGGGTGACAAGAGGTGAGGCAGATGCGGATCGATGGCCACTGCTGCTACCACCATGCTTATAGCGATCTATTATTAAAAAAAATGATAGTTTTAATACATTGATAATAAATAAATAAATAAAAAGTTGAGCATTTACGTGGTGATGACATTGGTGAACCGATTTCATCACTTGTAAGGCTTGAATCAGTAACAATTGAGGAAACGGATGCTTTTCTTTCATGAAATGATGATCTCTTCTTTTCGACAGGTGAATCCTGCTGTGACAACCCCTCTTCAGAATCCTCATCATGCAGACGCCTATCCGCAGAGGAGGAGGCAGACGGGGTTTCCACCGAGTTTTCACGTTTAGGAGGAAACTGTCTATCTTTACGCAGCTTTGAAATTGAACCCGATTTCAGCTCTTCTGGACGCGGTAAGGCAAGAGGTGGCATCGTTTTCATCACTTTTGAATCCATACCGATGGTTGGCGTGCATGGAGATGATGTTTCTTGGTTCATTGAGGAAGAGGCATCGATCCAACTTGCACGTTTGGACCGCACCATGTATTTACCTCCACTACCAGCTGGAGGGCTTGCGTATCTCGGTGAAGAAATAGGCGAACGTTGCTGCAGGTGTGGGGTATCGATTTCACTGCCTGGACTACTGTTATATTCCATATTATTATCTAAAAACGACCTTCGGCTGCTGCTAGTGTTGATATCCGAGCCAGTTGGGGAGGCGATATTCGTGTCAAACATGGGCGTGCTTAATTTCCCCAAGCTGTCCGGGTCGTCGACGGAAGACAAGGACGATCTGCTTGTGCGCCTCTTCAAGATGAGTGGTTGCGGAATGGGCACACTGCGCATTTTAGAGGTTGACAATGAAGGCGTTGCAATTTCAGCAGATGTCGTCACTTGGCTGACACTGACAGGAGCAACTTGTCCTCTTTCTTGAACAAGGTTGGGTTTCGTGCTATTGCTTTCGTTATCGCTGTTTGGCTCTGACCTTTCAATATCCATATCTATTGGGTCCATTCACAAGTGTCATTAATATCAGAAAGAGAGAGAAAAAAGATACAAGGATAGAAGGCTATAGAAAACAAAACGTAAATGGAATATATGCTGAGATAATAGATGGAAAAAAGAAGGAAAAAAAATCATGTTAACAAAAGCCAAGTACTCTTGCCCTCTCTTCTCCAACACGACGTCACACGATTCTGATACTTGCGATTGGTGCAGCTGCTCACCAAAATACTCATTTCTGCATTGGGAAAAAAATGGTGTGCACAGGTTTTTCTTTTTCAACTCGTACACCAAACACGTGATGCATTCGCACACACACTCTGTACAGAAGAAAGTACAGATTATATATGAAAAAGATTATGATTATGATAAATACATGGATCTAACAGCTTTATAAAGAAAATAGAAATGATATAGGGCTTATATATGTAAGTAAATGATTGTTTATTTAAAGATAATGCTTCTATAAATAGTTTACCCACCAATAAAGAAGTGTGTGTGTGTGTGTGTATGTGTGTGTGTGTGTGTGTGTGTATGTGTGTGTGTGTGTGTGTGTGTGTGTGTGTGTATCCGTACACCTCACTATTTAATAAAGAAACCTGCATAACAGTATTAACAGATTTAAAACAAAACAGGTGCGCTCTTTCGTGCTAGTATTGATACTTTGGTATGTTTTTGTTTTTTGAATTTTACTAAACTCATAATTTTTTTTTATTCCATGAAATATGTTTCTTCATGAACAAGATAAGAAGCACACGTCTATCAAAGTACAAGTTATAAATAAAGAAGCAAGCTTATTATGATTTAAGTTGTATATACAATTGCTATATAAATGGAGGTCTAAAGTAATTACCCAAAAAGTGATGAAAATTCGTGGCCTTGAACCTCATTTTGCTAGCGCACTATTTGAATTTCCAAAACAAGATAGAACAAATGCCCCACTCCAAACCCCTTGGACAAGCTGGATACTTAAAAATAGCAAAGCTCATATATCCAACATCATTATACAGCCTATTAATATGATTCCATTTGTCGATTGATAATATATGAAGGCATGGCCATGTAAGTTGTGTAAACATCTATTTAATGCTTTTGTCGACAGCTCAACTAATTGAAAATATATTCTCAAGAACTGATCCGCATGCATTTCGCACATAAATAAATGGATTCTCATATTAAGAAAACGCTCTCAACTTACTGCTTCTTCATACTTACTCATATATATATATACCCTACTCTATCGCCAATGCACTGGACTCGTTTCATAATGTTGATTCATTTGCAATTAAGCTGAAGCAGACTTGTTTCAGGGTTGTAGCATACTCTGGTTTTCCTAATTGAATAAATAGAAGATGACTAAAACGTCCATTTAGATTTTACCATCAATTAGCTTTCCTTCACTGAGATTGTAAAATTAAGCGTGGACATAGGTATGTATTTAATGTAATGCAAGATAAGCTAAATTCAATCACATGATTGGTTCATTTTACAACTTGACTTGTCAATTCAACACAAGATATTTTGTATCTATCCTGAAGATTATGAATTAGGATAAATGCTTGTACATTGGACATCATGTGTGTGAGACTACAAGCCTGTATATATTAATCGAATACTAACTTCACTATGACTTGAAAGTGTTTATTATCAACTGTGCGCTTATCATCTACCTATAGCTACAAAACTTGTATTTCTGTTTCAAGAACAAGGTTTATATCAATGTAGTAAAAGTTATTATTTAGTAGAAGCCCTGTTTTTGTAAATCCTCGACTGGAAAGTCTAACTACTTGTTGAACGAAGGAAAATACACATATTACTGGTTAGTTGATCACTATACTCGATCAAATTGGAAAACCTTTTTTCGAGAAACTGATATTTTTACTTGGAATTCTAAAAATGGGATTAAAAGCATAATTAAAAAACAGTTGATTATAAAAACTACCTTAATAAGAAAATAGATGGATACATTATTTTGGTAATATTTTATAGTACTGCATCCATTTATTCACAAGATTGGACATATTGAAGGAAATTGAGAAATCTATGATCCGAAAAGGGAGCGATCTTTTGTTTATTATCAAAACTACTATAAAAAGAATTGATGTCAATGAAGAAAGATATCAATGCGTCTTTTTGAGTAGTTTTTGCATAAATTGTAATTAGATCGCTAATCTCGAAAGCCATGAATACAATCCAAAGGCGAACATCTACTATATACTTTGTCATATGGAAAGAAAAAGAATCACATGCACAAACCATCAGCCTATTTTGGAAACCTGCATCACGTCTCGTGTAACAATGAATTTTAAACTCAAATCGCAAACGTAATGTAATGTGTAAGAGTGGGAAATCCATCCATCCATCCATCTATCTTTCAATATAAAATATGTCTGATAAAGAAGAGAAGAAGGTTGTTGAACAGGTAATTATCACTCTAAAGCATCACTAGAACCACCATGCTGATCATCCGTTTTGTAGCAAGAAGAGGAGGTCGAGTCCCCTGATGTTCACTTTGAGCCCATTGTCAAATTGGAGGAAGTTGATGTAAAGACCAATGAGGAAGATGAAGATTCCCTTTTCAAGATGTAAATAAAACAACCCATTTTCATGCATCATGTACTTATCGTCGTTAAATTAGGCGTGCCAAGTTGTTCCGTTACAACAAGGACACCAAGGAATGGAAGGAGCGCGGTACCGGTGATGTTAAATTCTTGCAACACAAGAGCAACAAGAAGATTCGCTTGTTGATGCGCCGCGACAAGACCCTCAAGGTCTGCGCCAACCATCTCATTGACTCCACCATGAAGCTCTCTCCCAATGTCGGTTCTGACCGCTCTTGGGTTTGGAGTGTCGCAGCTGATGTGTCTGATGGCGAGCCCGTTGCCGAGACTTTGGCCATCCGCTTTGCCAACTCTGACAATGCCAACCTCTTCAAGGAAGAGTTTGAAAAGGCCCAGAAGAGCAACGAGGAGTTGACCAAGGATAAGAAGGAGAAGACTGATGCTTAAAATATCACACATCTTTTGTAGCTTTCCTCATTTTTATAAAAACTACGATATAAATACATACAACGCACATGACCCGATTACTTATTATTGTTATTGTTTGAAGAGAGAGAGTGTGGGATCATTCAATATGCTGCACTTGAGCATGAATTATCAAATAGCGCGTGTTTTTATTAATTAGTGTAAAAGCATTCGAAGGCGTGGGTGCCACAAACGTTATGAATGAATGAATGAGATCAATTTAGTAGAAGAGAAAATAAATAAGAGTTACCATCTCTCACTCTTACTCTATTTGAGACACACTTGTAAGTACTTCACAGCGCCAAAGCATGGGGAATTCAGCTCCACTTCAAAATCAAGTGATTTTACCATAAAAATATAAAAATAAAATATACACTTGCCTCATATTTTTTTTTTGTTTGTTTTTTTCTCTTGCTTTTATACTTTTTATACTTTTTACACCTTTTTCTCTTACTTTATAAAAAGGTTTTCTTCATAATGGCGTACCAACCTATCTGGGGTGAACTTGTTGTTATTGCGTTAAAAGCGGTAAATACGATAGAATTGAGCTTTTTAACATATTTCATGTCTGTGTTAAACAATTAACCATTTTAGGAAGACTTAAACTTTCAGGTATATTGATATGCCAAGAAATAAAACTATGCGAAATAGGCTGACAGTTTGCATGTTAGAATGCCAGAGACGTAGATCCGTTTTGTGTGTTTCGGGTAGGTAATGTTGTCAAAAGAACAAAGGCTGATCAGGGAGGAGGACTCCATCCCATTTGGGATGACCAGGTAACTTACCATATATATATGATATGATAAAAATGGGGTTGTCATGGTAACGATAAGGAATATAAAGGTCAACATCGCTGTTCCCGCAGGACAGCATCAATTGTACGTGCAGATATTTAATAAGGACAACAATCCGGCTAACTTGATGGCTGATGGTATAATTGAATTGAATAAAGTATTAAGAGAAAAGGAACATGACGGATACTTTGGCTTGTTAACACGAGGTAGACCAAGTTCCGCCAAGATCTATTTGGAATTGACTTTTTATCCCTCAGTAAGTCTTTCTTTCCATCCAATGACTGTATTCTGATGTATGTTTGTAGCAAAATAATGGTGCTCAGAGACAACCTGTGAGACATCAGCAACCACCAGCTGGTTATCCACCAGTTAATTTTAGACCCCCAGTCTCACATCAGCCACCGCCTGTACAACAACACCGGCCTCCGCCTACTCCATCTCAGGGTTACCCCGCTCCTCAGCATAGACCGATGCAGCAGGTAGGTCATCCTCCTCCTCCAATGCAACATCGACCTCCCCGTCCGCCTACTCCCACTTCGGGTCCAATGGGTCAACATCGACCTCCTCCACCACCCATCCAAACGGGCTATCCACCCGTACAACAACACAGGCCACCACTTCCTCATCAACATAGACCTTCGTCTTATGGTTCTCTTCCTGATGTCTCTGCTCCACCTGTGCATTTCACACCGGCTATGCGCCCAGCACCTGGTCCAAACCATTCTCCGGTAGGTTCAACTCATTATCCACCCAACCCAATGCCTGTACCTTCACCACAGACACCTGCACAGCCTCTATTATCGGCACCGTATAGCCCAGCGCCTCCAACGGGCCCACCTCATGGTAAGTATCATGCTTATAGAATACCAAACATAAACATAAATATATAAAACAAACAAAATCCGTTGGCTTTGCTAAAAAATAAATAAATAAATAAAGGACAACATCCATACCCGCCACAACAATATCAACCACCACCACAGCCTCAATATAGCTATCCACCACCCAGCAGTGGGTCTAATAGCTTTCATGATCTTAATGCTAGACCTGCACAAAATGTCATGTATCCACCACAAAATAACCCAGTGCGACCTCAAAGTGGTTACCCACCACCTCAACAAAACCATTTCCCACGCCCACCTTACTAATACTCATTATGATACAAAAACAAAAAAAATCAAAGATAAAAAACGTTTAAAAAGATTAGATAAAAAAGATTATTACTATACAAATAGACAACCTTTAATAATAAAAATAAACCAAAATCAAAGTTCTATATTTATAAAATCGTGCATTATAAATCCAACTATATGACATTTTACACGAGTGACTTTTAAATTTAAAGCTTAATCACATGAAAGTTGTTCATTTAAAATAAACGATGATTCAACTTTTTCTTTTTTTACATCTTTATATCTTGTATTTTATTATCTTTCTTTTCTCTCGTAAAACAAACACCAAAGTATTAGGAAGAAATGCATCGATTTTTAAGAAAGAGGTATATATCTGCTTAAAATGCTCTATACAAGAGTAAAAAAAAATTCACACACATTATAGTGCGCGTCAGTTTTCTACCGTAACCAACAAGACCTTCTCCAATCAGGACAAGGTACCTCGTTTACCTATCCCAGATCTTGAACTGACATCAGCACGTTATAAGCGTTCGCTTATCCCACTCATGACATCAACCGAGCATCAGCAAGTGAGCGCGAAAATCGATCGTTTCTTCCAAAAGGGTGGGTTGGGCGAAAAGTTACAAACACGTCTATACGACCTGGATAAACAAGAGGCTAAAAAGGGGCTCTCTTGGTTGGATGAGCTTTGGTTGAATAAAGGATATTTGGAGTATCGCATCCCCACATTGATCAACGTCAACTGGTGGAACCAGTTCCGTGACCCTGTGGGTGGTTTGGGTAAAGGAGCTCCTGATGGTCAGGTTACTGAATTTCAGCTGGAGAGATCTGCTGGTATGATTTCTGGTTTGATAGATTATTCAAATAGAATTAACAAGTAAGTTGCCAGAAATGTCTCATTTCCACCATTACTGATCGTATATAAAGCGAAGAGATTCCTCCTGATGTGTCTCGTTCTGGACCTTTTTGTATGCATCAGATAAAAAACATGTTTGGTACTACTCGTATCGCTGCTAGTGGACGTGATCGTGTTGTCACCCAATGGCCCTGTTTGGCAAAACATATCAATGTCATTTATAAGGATCAAATCTTTACTGTACCTGTCATTGGTCCAAACGGTGAAACCGTGGCTGTGGGTCAGCTTAAGAGGTAAATGAACGGATAATGAGAGGGGTTATGTATTCATACCTTTTCTTAAAAAAACTAGTCAACTTCAACAAGTAGTAGACCAAGTTGACAATACACCTGCTGAACAGCGTCAAGCACCCGTTGGTGTTTTGACAACCGAGCATCGTGATACATGGGGTGCTCTTCGTGAACAGATGGAAGAGGATGGTACCAATGCTGCTTCCTTCAAGAGTTTGGATGATTCTCTTTTTGTTTTCTGTCTAGATGATTATAGTTCTCCTTTGGATCTCGATCTGTCCCATCGCAACATT
This sequence comes from Backusella tarrabulga, assembly GCA_024139415.1. Classification (NCBI taxonomy): domain Eukaryota; kingdom Fungi; phylum Mucoromycota; class Mucoromycetes; order Mucorales; family Backusellaceae; genus Backusella; species Backusella tarrabulga. The sequence continues at coordinate 29,672 of VCJJ01002314.1, read as the reverse complement.
TTCCATGCTAGAAACGGACACAACCGTTGGTTTGATAAGGCATTGTCCTTTATTGTTGAGAATAACGGTCGTGCTGGTATTAATGGAGAGGTAAAGCAGACATTTGTGATATGTTAAAGTTGTTTTTATCTCACACTTCTTTTTTTTCTTCTAGCATGCCCCTGCTGATGCCGTTGTTCCCTCTCGTGTTGTAGATGATGTATTGACAAAGGAGCCTTTTGCCGATAAACCCGAAGCAGCTGTAAACCAATTGGCCAAGCCCCAGCTATTAACATGGAATGTCACGCCAAAGGTCAGTGACGCCATCCGCACTGCCGAAGTCAATGCCTCCAAGTTGATTGCAGACCTTGATAGTGTTCTTTTGCATTACCCCGAGTATGGATCCAATCTCATGAAGCAGGCCAAGGTCAGCCCTGATGGCTGGCTCCAGATGGTGTATCAATTATCTTACTATAGAACTTATGGTAAGCCATGCCCTACCTATGAGTCTGCATCCACCCGTAAATTCCTGACAGGCCGTACCGAAACAGTGCGTTCCTGCAACACCGAAACCGTTGCATTTACTAAGGCATGGGATGACAAAGATGTCAAGATGACAGATAAGTTGGGTCTCCTTTCCAATGCCATTGCTAGCCAATCGGAATACATGAAGGCTGCCAGTAACGGCCTTGGTATTGATCGTCACTTGCTTGGTCTCCGCTCCCAAATGACACCCGAGGAAGCAGAATCCACTGATGCTGGCATTTTCCAAGATCCTTCCTACTGGGGCTCTCAGTACTGGCTTTTGTCCACTTCAAACACATCTCCAGGTGATTTGGCATGGGGTGGCTTTGGTGCCGTGACCCTAGAAGGTTATGGTATCAACTATGCCATTGGTAAAGAACGTATTCGTATGAGTGTTTCCTCTTGGAAATCCTATCCCGAGACAGATTCTACTCAATTTAGAAAGACAATCCGTGGTGTATTGGATGAGTTTGGAGATGTTGCTCACAGATATCTTATTAAAGAGTAACCCTTTATGTTGTGTATGATGATTTAAGTAATAAAATAAAAACGCTAGACGATCTATTGCAAAGCTATTTTTTTTAATATTTTATTAGACCTATACTCTCAATTCATCATTTGATGCTCTTTACGCTGGTATGCTTTAATGCTAAGATCTTTTGAGGTAACTATATCCTCTCACTGTTGGTAAACTATAGTATCCTTCTTTTTGTCAAACTCTTGGCCTTTGAGGAGTATACCGATTAACTGCATTAGAGATATTAGAAAGTGATCGAAATTAGCATCAAGCAGTATTATCTTTTATGATACCATGCATAATGAACAGACGGATATTACTTTTTAAAACTACCCTGTCTCCTAAACGTTAAAATCAAAGCACCTAAAAGAGAAAAGATGCGATTTTTTTTGCCTTATTTAAAATATGAACCAATAAAGTCTTCAGGAACATCTTACTTTTAAATTTCGATGATTCAGAAGTTTATTTATGTGTCTTTTTAATGCAGCTGTTAGTAATGACCAAAATAAAGAAGAGAGATGAAGTGATTGTTGTGACAATACAATGCGCGTTAATCACATGAATTTAATTATTGCTCTGTTCCTTACTGCATCGGGACTAGCTAGTTTTATTTCAGATCGATAATTATCTAAATAAAATTAAATTCAAAGCGAAGGTGTCATTAAATTCCAAACGTCTTTGACTTGTATTTAACGTATGATAGGTTTGAATACACAATGTTGCAACTAGAAGTGAACCTGAAAAAGAAAAAATAGTGTCCGCAAAAAGGCCTATGAATAAGATGGTATATGTGAACCGTATAATCGCCGGGTTTAAGCATCATATTTTTATTTTTATGAATGATGCTTTATTTTCTTGTTATTCTATTGTATACAGCTTCAGGGCCATTGCATTCATATTTCAAATGATAATAGTTTTAATTGATAGTGGTACATTTGAAGTACTGGTTTATTTGTTCGTGATAGATACATGATCAACTCAAATGGTCTTATAACACCACTGTAAATGTTTACTTTTTATTTGATATGTTTATTCATGTTAAAGTTTGTCGTTCTATTTGCAAAAGCAAAAAAGAAACATCTCTTTTTGGCACTCACAGAAAAATTTCCTATTTGAGGTTAGTACATGATGAAATTATTGTGAGACAGCGACCAACATGTCATTGACATCAGCAAAACGTCATAGATCATTTTTAACTATAAAGTCGATGTAATCATCCTTTTCTATTCCTGTTTCTCTTATAAAACAAGGAAGAAGAAGAAGAAAAAAAAACTTTGCCCTTTTTTTTTCCTTTCATGATATGTTTGATAAATTAAAAAGTTTATTCCAAAAAAAGAAACCCGAGGAAAATGCACTGCCTTTACATTCAAAATCGAAGAATCGATTTAGTAAATCAACAAGTGAGACTGACCAAACCACTTCTTCGCGTGAGATACTTGATCAATCCGAGTTGAAATTTTATCAAGGTGGTGTTCCTAAAAAGTATAGACCTGTGGTCAAGTGGATTGGACGTGTTGGTTTCATTGCAAAAGGGGTCGTTTACGGTTGTATCGGCGTCTTGACATGTACGAATGTGTCAGGTGCCTGGACTCCCAACGGAAGTCAAGGAAATGAATCACCCCAGGTAAGCTTGGAATAATGATGACAAACATAAAAATAATAATTAAAAAAACATTGCTCCTATTCTCTGTTACTTTTAGGGCGCATTTTTATTACTGGGTGGTATTCCCAGAATCGGTAGAACAGTACTTATTGTGATGGCGGTTGGTCTAGTTTTGTATATTATTTGGAGGTAAAAAATAAATAAATAAAAAAAAAAAATGTTGGAGCGGATGGGTTGGAAAATTTAATCAAGAAATTAAACAAATTGTATAGATTCTGGGAAGCCATCACTGGTCAAGGAAGTGATGCATCATTTAGTAAAAAGAAAAACTTCTTTCGGTACCGACTTTCACCATTTGTTAGTGGATTAGTATATTCAGCCTATACATACTATGTAGTCCATATGATTTTCCAAACAAGTGAAGAGCAACAACAGAGCGCCTCAAGCAAGACATTTCCAGCATCTTGGACGGATTCGGATATTGGAAAAGCCGGTATTGCCCTCCTGGGCATTGCGTTTTTGATTGCTTTCATTACACAAATTATCAATGCAGTTAGTGGCAACTTCATCCGTGATCTCAAGACTAGCGAGCCAGATGCCAATAAAATTGAAGCATTTATAGTACACATGTCAGGTCGAATTGGTTTTGGTGGACGAGCTGCTCTCTTTGGTACCCTGTCGGGTTTCTTTTGGGATTCACTTGCTAAACGAAATGAAGCAGGAGAGAAAAATATGGTGGCTGCCGCTGTCAGTAAATTGGCAAACTCAGCAGGAGGGCGGTTTTTTATGGTTCTGTTAGGAGCGAGTTTGGTTGTCTATGCTGTTTTTGCTGCGTCAAATGCATATTACAAATATTTCCCTACTCCTCCACCGACACGCCGCGAGTTTTATACAGATAAAGTCGTTAATCCACAATCAGATTCAAGTTCAGAACAGGAACAGCAGGATCCGCAAACTCAAAGAACGATCGGATCAAGACTTCAGTTTTGGAAACGCAACACTGTGAGTCCGCCTGTCAAGAAATCATTTGTTTCGCGACTTGTGTTTTGGCAAAGTGGTGATCAAAAAGATTCTGAAAAAGCCTAATAATCCTTATGTATAACCTGTAATCTATTAATTATATTATCAACAACAACAGCAACAACAACAACAAAAAGAAAAAGAAAAGGATAAACAAGTATACCCATCGCGTATTATTAATACCCAAATTCATAATAACAATATAATAAACTATGTATTCTGAAGATCTTGCAATTGTATATAGACGTTATTTCAATTTTAATTTTACTCTAAAACGCGATTGAATATTACGCTTGTATCTAAATTTTTGCCACATGGGTATTGCTTATTACTTAACAATAGTGAGTGATCGGTGTTTTTGGATTTTCCCAACAGAGTCAATGAACAATGAGATATCAGAAGCTCCAGAAAATATACATTATGGATAAAACACTTCATTTCTAACCAACAACATTAAACCCATCACTTTGTATAATCAAGCTTATTTGATATATTGTCTTTTTCAAGAAAATGAGAACAAATTTCAGATTAATGAGAAACATTTTTATATTATTGAGAAAAGGTTGATGAGAAAAAAAAGGTGGTTTAAGAGAGGTGAAGAGATTGGTATTAACTCAAGGCATGATACTAAAATAATGGAATATAGTATGCCCGGCTCGCCAGACATAAATTATAAATTCATTTGATATATATAGTATTCATTATTCTCGCTTTTATGATTTCAATAGTTGTACCATAAAGTATCATCATTTCTTTGGCTATTATTTCCTGTCTGCTGCTTGGTCATCTAGGATCAAGAAAAACGCTATCTCCGGGCTGGTTATTGCCTTCCTACCCAGTAGTCTTCACGACGTAAGTATGAATACCCTGGCTGAAGAAGTGAGCCATTACTAACTTAGTTATCGTATAAAAAATTACAAATGATGAATAATTATATCTACTGAATCTACCTCTGTCCTATTGATGCGTCACTCGATTACTTTTTATCGTGCTATCCCTCATTGGTATGCAATATGACTTTATGGACCTTGATACATGGCTACCTATCTCTTTATCTGCTCACTGTCTGAAATATACTCTTCATATATGATATATTTCTCTTTTCTCAATTATTCCTCTGGTTTTTCTCAATTATTTGAAATATTTTCTCAATTATTTTTCCCTTTTTTCTCATTTTCTTGAAAAAAACAGTATACATCAACATCAGGCTAGCAATGGACTTCTTTCCACTTGTTGTCTTTACAGTTTTTAACACATTTTATTTATAGCTATAAATATTATCAAAAATCCCCCAATAGTGTTGATATTTGCAACCTCTTGGTTTATTACATAAAGTATATTCGGATGCGAGTTGTAAAAATAAGTATATTTTATGCTTTCGTTTTTTTTTTTTTTTTTTTTTTTTTTTTTTTTAAAAAATTTATTTTTTTTTTTTTTTTTTTTTTTTTTTTTTTTTTACGAAATTTTTTAAACAAATTTCTAGCTTCTATGCAAACAGGAATGAAAGAAATTGTAAACTATAACAAAAGTATAGTCAGTGCACCAGATGACTCAGAATACAGTTATCTTTCGTCTACTCATAATTCAGATATATCTAAAAAAATCGAAAAAAATCCGCCTATTAAATCCAAACAAGTACTCGATTCCAAAATTAAAAAAACAATTCTTTTACTTTCGTAAGTCTTAGTTTTTGTGGTTTCACTTATATTATTTTATGTAGTTTATATAAAGTATATAGCCTACTGAATAGAGTTACCATAGAATGTTTTTTTGTATTTTATGCACACAATTTAGTAATGCTGGTTTAGGTCCGTCTTTAGGAAAAGTATCAAGTGGTAAGTATTTTTTTTAATGTGTATAGTTTCAACTATGATGGTAAAAAGATAATAATCGACATTTTCGTTTTTTCGTTCCAAAAAAAAAAAGAATTTCACAGTTCTCTAGATATGAGCTGGGTACATGATTTAAATTAATCTATTTAATCTATAGCATCTTCTAATCCTTAATTTTTAATAGTATATGACATCGTTTACTTTAACTTCAGGTAAGTGTTTTTTTTAATCTGCTAAATTTATATTCATAAATATCTTAGTCGTTTTTCAGTTGCTTGGAGTACGCATATCTGATTGCCTTGGAAGGTGTGAGCAAAAAAAATGAAATGAAATAAAGGAGGCTCTGCTGACTAAAGAATAGGAGAAGGACAGAATTGTGTTCATTTTTTCTTTACTTCATCACTAGCTTGATGACTGGGTTCTCCGTGAATAATGCGATGTTTATAGCAGGTCGAACGTTACAAGGTAGCATATATACATACGAATTAGTAGATAACATAGCTTTAAAAGATGAAATATTTTAAATAGGTGTAACTTCAGGTATAGCTCAGACGGTAAAAATTGTTATAAGTACTTTCCATTCTATAATTAATGCACTATAATAGAGCATTTCTGCATCTTTAGTTGACTTATTTGATATCAGAGATCGTATAAAATACCAACCAACGGTTTTTATGGCATTTCCAGTTGCAATCATCATCAGTCCGAGTAGGTACATTTTTACTATTAATGTTGGTATTAGTTACTTATTTTTTGTCGAAAAAAGTTATTAGTGGCCTATTTATTGGTAAACATTTAGTTACTACAAACTTGAAAAATCATACCTCTAAACATCTATTCATATCTGTTTTTATTTTATTTTACGATTACTATTACTCTTATTATTATTATTAAGAACACCTATCTTGGAGATGGATATTTTGGGTAAATTATTGATATTTTTTATTTATCCGTGACATTTATGTTTCATTTTCTATTCAGCTCAACGCAATTGCTTGTTTCCCTGTGCTAGTCATTCTTTATCTCTATCTTCAGATAGAAATTAAGCCTGAACAGACAATATCAAAGGATAATCTAAAGACGCTATTAAAGAGAATGGATCCCATTGGATGTATATTAATTTCTACATCACTCATCATTTTTTTAATGGGTATGCATTTGGGGGGTGAATCGACTGGATATACTTGGAATTCCCCTTTAGTAATTGGATTTTTCTGTGGTTCTGTTGGGTTTCTTCTACTATTTCTAATTTTTGAAAAGCTCATTGCACCTCTCCCTTTGTTCCCATCGGCTGTTGTAGTAAACAAAGACCTAATTCTATGCTATATCCAACAATTTGCAAATGGCTGGCACTATCCGCTGATAAATCTGGTACTATTTATTGAGTATCAAGCTGTATTCGATGCAACTAGTACAGAGGCAGCTTTACGTTTGATTCCAGCATCTGCATTAAACGTAGTTTCAAATTTTATAGGAACCAGAATAAGTTATAGAATAGGATCACCCAAGGTAGTACCGATTTAAGTGCTATGATGTTATCAATGCACCGATATTAACTCCTTCGTTCTAGCTTGTAAACCTGATAGGAACAATTATAAATCTAGTAGCCTCGTTTCTCCTCTTATTTGTGCAAAAAACAAGTTCAAGCGTAAGCACTCAAACTGGGATAATTATAATGTATGAGTTTGGAATGGGGTTTTGTTCTCAAATCTCTATTTTATCGTATCAAATGATTCTGGAGCATACACACCCACATTTGGTTCCTGTTTCACTTAGTCTGGGCCGATGTATTCTATTTTTTGGAATTACTATAAGCATATCTTTTTCTTTATCACTTCTTCAATATTGTATGACAGCCGCCATGGATGGTCTGAAACCACTACAACCGGCTATATACGATATCATAATGAAGTCAGGCTCCCAAATCAATTACTCGAAAGTGCGAGATCTCACACCAGAAATGGCTAAGAAAACCATACAAGAAATGTACCATAATAGTATTAGATATATAATATACTCTCACC
>VCJJ01002314.1:0-18340 GCA_024139415.1 Backusella tarrabulga | reverse complement strand
TACTCATTTACTTTAAGATAGATGATTTATTTATTTATTATACTTGACCATTGTTATTATAATATATAAATAATAACAGGATTAAGGGCATAATTATAATTGCATATATTATTACCTATTTACTATTCATGATGTTTCAGATCTTATACGAGAAGATTCCAGAACATACATATCCATATCGGGACTACAATCCTTTATGATAAGGAGAAAAGAAGATGCTGGATCTTCTTGACAAAGACACAGTTGCTCAGCGATTGGTGTACATATCTATGATTACTCATCTCATTCTTTCCATACCTTTCCATATCGTTATAACCTCCGCTTATTCGCAACTATATAAACTTTTGTATTTTCCGCTTTGTAAAAATCATACTTTTTTCTAAATCACATTTGATATAATAAAAATTCGTACTTAGTTTTCACGACTCTCTCTTGTCTTGACTTGATTATATATTATTATTACTCACCTGCACAACATGTACCAGGCTAGTTGATTTACGGATACTCTTTGTTCCCATCGACAAAACGGTCTGTACATTGATTAATGAAATTATCATTACTCTATATGATCGATTTCATAATAGTGTGAAGTTGAATAAACAGTATTTAAATTCAATGAATCTGGAATTATTTAGTAGATGGATAGCTGATGCCGGTTCTCCATTTAGACATATCGATGGATTCGTAGATGGTACAGTAGGTGCTATCTCTGGGTTAATTATCTACCAGCAAAACACTTACACCGGGCATATAAGGCAGCACAGTTTGAAATATCAGTGAATTGTGACTCCTGATGGTATTATTGTTGCTGTAGATGGTCCCTATGTAGGTGGGAAACATGACAAAGTAATGGATGATGAAAGCGGTGTAGAAAGCCAATTGTAAGCTCCATTTGATCATAGGTTAAGCACTGTGACCTATTATTCTATTTGTGAGGATTGCGCTTATGTTAGTTCATTAGCTCTTACAGCAGCAAAAAAGAGCATGTAAAAAAATTTACAGAGTGATATATGTATATATATGTATATATAAAGAAGAAGAAAAAAACATATATTTTTATTTAGCCTCTTATGTTGATGCTGATGAATACATCCAAGGAGAAATCGAGTGCATGTAAAAAAGAAGAGCAGAAAGAAACGAGCAAAAATAACTCTTATTTTCTTTAATTAATCAATTAATTAATCAAAAGTCAAGTTCAGTAAAATGTTAAGTTTATTTCTAACAGGGATGTCAATCTTGCGTATCAGAAAAGTTGATTATAAAAATCCTCACTGCTTATTTTTAAAATTGAATTTACGCTTTAAAAGTCGGAGCATCAACTTGAGGGCGAGTGCAGCAATAAAACAGAGAGGGCCAAAAAGAGGGGGAGCTTATTCTCTCTCTTTTTTTTTTCTCTTTCTCAATCTATCGTGTACTCATCCGAACTTGATTTTAAGAGATGGCAAGAAAAGGATCAGTATTTGGTAGCCTTCGTCAATTTGATGGGTACGCAAAGACATTAGACGATTTTCGTGTAAAGACCACCACTGGTGCGACTGGTGAGTAACCATAACAACGTTAAGTAGAGTAGCTACTAAGATATTACTGAAGTCACACTTATTAGCGCATTGATTATCTTTACACTGATATGCTCAGAACTTCAAGCATACAATACACCTACGTGGAGACCAAGTCTTGTTGTGGATAAGAGCAGAAAGTATAAGCTACCAATTAATTTTGATATTACGCTTCATCAAATGCCTTGTCATAGTAAGTAATGCACGCACAAGATAGAATGATGATAACTTGCTAATAGAGAATAGTGTTGAGTATTGATGTTACAGATGATAGTGGGGAGCATTCAATTGCTGGTTTTGAACAAGGTGTTGTTAAAACCAGACTTGATTTACAGGGCAAGTCTATAGAAGTGGGCGAAACAGTGAGTACGTAGTGGATTTATGTGTGTATTGCATGTGCATGATTGTTTACAACCATTTATTATGAAGAATTAGGCGATGATACTAAGGATGCATCCAAGGCATTGGCCACCAAAGAAGAATGTGGAAGTTGTTATGGTGCAAAGCCATTACGTGAAGATGGATGCTGCCATACGTGCCAAGATGTGCGTGAATCATATGTACGAATGAATTGGGGAAAAGTGGATGTGAAGAATGTAGACCAATGTGTACGAGAAGGATGGTTAGACAAGTTTGAAAACCAAGTAGAAGAGGGATGCAACATCAAAGGCAAATTGATGGTTAACAAAGTAAGAGGAAGCTTACGCATCGCGCCAGCCAATATTTTCTTATCATCCGTCATGACGTTTGAAGACCTACGACGATTTCTCCTTAATCCTGTAGATGAAGAGTCGTTTAATTTAAGTCACACTATTCACAAATTAAAATTCGGCCCTGATACTGCTAATGAGCCAAAAGCCATCTCAGCTGTCACTAATGTATTGGGCGAAACGGAAAAACAGACAACTCAAGGTGATCTATGTTTATATCAGGGTGTATTTATTCTCTCTAATTTTAAATACGCTAGGTGGCACGATCTATCAATACTTTTTAAAGATTGTTTCTACCGAGTTACAGCCTCTAATCGATATCCCAACATTAACAAACCAGTATTCAGTTACTCAAAATGAAAGAAAGTCTCAGCCAAATACTGATAAAAAACCAGGTGTTTTCTTTCAGTTGGATATTTCACCCATGCACATCATTTATCGCGAGAGTAGAGTCTCGTTTACAAGCTTTTTTACGGGCGTTTTGGCAATTGTTGGTGGTATCTTTACTGTTGCGGGTTTGGTGGATCGTGTTGTTTATAGTGCTGAAAGAGCTTATAAAAGAAAGGTGCAGATCGGCAAGACATTATAAAGCACGTGGAATGAAACACGTAAAACAACATGATATCTCACATCACACACACAAAATAAACAATCTAAGCATAATAAGGGAAAAAAATCAGGAACTTTTACTTTTCTTTCTCTTTTCTCCTTTCTTTTCTTTTGTTTTTATTTTTTCTGTAAATGAAACTAAAGCCGCTATTCTTCTTTGGTGCCTTGAGTGTAGCAAACGCCTTGGAAATTAAAACATTTTGTAAATGTTTCTGTGGTTCAAACTCAACCGTATTCGAGCTCTCGTTAAGAGACCCAAAGCCTTGCTCCAATTGTACCAAACAATTCTGTTTAGATAATGTAAAGGATGGTCTCTGCAGTGGAATCGCAGACGAAACGTGTCCTAGTAATGACTTTAAAACTGCATGTTTTGGTAATTGTATTAAAATGACAACGGGATTGATCTGTAAATAGCTAATGTAGCACTCAATAGCAAGGGACTCTTATAAAGATGAGATTATTGTCAGGACCTTTCTCATCGCAACGTTTGGTCTTATTGTTTATGCAGTCATAAAGCCATTTATAATCAAGATTAATCAGGTAGTTTTGCTTTTATTTATTTATTTATTTTGTTTGGTGCTATACATTTCATTACATAATATCTAAAGGATCATTCTCCAGGCACAAAGAACAACAGAATACTCAAGTGTATCAAGCGAAGAAACGTAAGTCTTTAATGTTTAAGCTACATAACTGTACATGTCCTTTTGGTTTTCAACACGTTCAATGTATTCCTTTTCCTATTGTTTCCAATGTAAAAAAAAGAGTATTTCAATAAACAAATGGTCCCATGCGCATATATACAATATATGGGACTTACCAATAAGATATCAATACACTTCTTGATGGCAGGAACGCGAGGCTTGAAGCGAGATTGTAATTGGGTAATCACTTCTTCAATGAGTATCATATGCTTCATCACCTTACGTGTCTTCATGATTCTGACAATAGCGGCCTGCATCAAATACATTCTATCCTCTTCAACGACCTTGTGTGTCTCCTCAGATTCAGCCTTTTGTTCAGTCTTCATCTGCAAGTTCAGGTTGATCTTGATCTTCTTGCTCTTAAAGTCTTTGTTCAATGCATATCGCGAATTAGCATCACCAACATTGGCACCGTCTTGGAGAAGGAGTACTTTAGCTTTGACGAGAATACCAAGAGCGTGGTTCATGGTATCTGTAGCCAAGGCTGTATTCTTGCTCAGGTCTTCATAAGTGTAACTCTCGGAAGTGTTGTATTGGAGCAAAAGTGCCATTTGATAGGTTGAGACAGCGAATGTGTATCTGACCTTGTTTGATTTAAGGTAGTTTTCTTTTAGTTCGGCCTTGGACAATTGAAAGAGCCAGTTGAGCTTACGACCAGAGTGCTTGTTTTGGTAGAACTTTACGAAACGATCATAAATCTTGACAACATCATCTGGTATATTAAATGTAATATTTGGAGATGACAATGGCCATGATCCGGCGGTAAGGACTAGGACATTAAAGTCAGCTACATGATGAACACAAAAATAAAAGGTAAGAATGCATCAATTATAGAAAACAGCCATATTTATGCTTACCACCACTTGAGTTTGAGCCGTCAGCACTCTGCTTTACCATTTCCTTGAACGAATCGTTTAATTCCTTACTAAGTGACATATCGGTAAGCATACGTTGGAGCTTTGAGGTGTACTCGAAACCGCAAGCTTCCTTCAACTTGGAGATCATGACACCTTCTGTGTCCTCTGAGCTGGATGAGCTATTGACAAGACGCTTGGCAAGCATCTTTGAATAGAATTTTTGAAACACATCCTTATCCTCGACGTATTTAAACACGGTCATGACACCATTCATCACATTTTCTAATTCTTCTTCTTCAGGATTCTTTGCACTCTTCTTCAATAGCTGATCACAGAAACGAGCCAATAATTCAGGTGACTTTGAAGAGACACCATTACAAACCTTATTGCGGTTCACAAACTCGCCGCAAGCCTTATCCAAAGCAGCAATAAAACCAGAATCATCATTGAAAGCACATTGCACAAGGTCATTGTACTTTTTGTGAACCTCCAACAATGTATCAACATAGTTCTTGGGATCAACTGTTTCAGCTTGAGCGACGCGCTCGACTGCGCTTAAGCCTTCTCTCTTGACATGTTCTTCGAACTTGACGCGCAATGGGTCCAAGCCATCGGGAATACGCGAAAGCAACGAGTACATACGAAGAAGATCTATAATAGCAATTATCATTAGCCATTGCTATGTGCGCATGTATGCAAAATACAAGGTTACCATCTTGCTTGTCTCCATCGAGCAAGCCTTGGAAGCCATCCCAGAGGTTCTCTTCCTGGCATCTGACCAATACATTTTCACAAGTAGGAATAAGGGTCTTGTTTGTTGAAGGATGGAGATAGATTTGAATACGATTCTCTTCTTCGTTTAGTCTAGCCTCTGCCTTCTTCATGTAATCGGGAATGCTGTTTTCACTGACAAATTTTTCAGATTCTGTTCTGTAATACACGTCGGTATCCTTGATGAATTCCTTTTCGAAATAATCTCTATAGATATCCAAGTTGGATTTTGTTGAATCATTACGATCAAGACCAAGAGAAACTAAAGTATAATGCATTGTTTAGTAGTTGCTTATGTCATATATTTCTTTTCTCTCTCTCTCTCTCTCTCTCTTACCTAATGAATCAACCACATTTTTTATAAGACCAGTTTCGATAGTTTCACCGTTTCTTTCCTTTTGTACCATCTTCAAAACCGCGTGAATCACGTTATGGTGAACATACTCAAACATGTGCTTTTTCCAGCTAACAAGTGTAAGCTATATAAATAGACGTGATAAGTAACACGCTCTTTCATAGTATAAAAAAAAAGCTTACGGTGAAGATATCGTAAATATCGCTCTTTCTATCTTCATCAATTTCGCGCTTAACCCAATAACGATTAAGATACATAAAGATGTTGTTTACTACTCTTGCTGCGGTTGTGTATTTGACCCATTGTCTGGTATAGTACTGTAATAAAGCCTCATCCATGTACTGCTCTGATTCCTTTCTAATATCCCTCAAATGGTTTCTTAGATACTCGCTCAAGTGCTCGTATAAATCACCGCCAACTAAAGGAGGTGCTGCGTCTGTTTTGATCGAATGAATGAACGAAAATTAATTAAATAGGGCGTATTTTGGTAATAATGTTATTATTTGAGTAAAGGGAGGAAAGAAAGTGTCATATTATGTAAATAAAAAGAAAAACCACTTACGTCTTCTACCATTCTGGTTATTCAAACCAACAGCATGTGGTGGACCAGAGTCGCTTTTTGCGCAGTAGTTATGGACAGCACTACGTTTATGGATAAAAATAAATATTATTAAAGCGAATAAGCTAATAATACTAATAAAACAAACCTGTAAAGAAGGGCATAACGAGTTCGATCGAGACCTTCCTCAAATCGCTTCATAATCTGGTCAAGACCACCTTCCAAGAAATTCCAGGTGTCATTGAAAGTGGCGTTTGGCAATTGCTGTGCAGTATTCATTCTTCTTTTCCTTTTTGTTTTGATAAAAAATAAAATAAGCAAAAGTTTTTTTAGTAAGAAAAAAAGAAAGGGAAAAACTTGAAAAAGAAAAGAACACAAAAATAACAAAATAAACAAAAAAAAAATAAGAGAAAAGACGAATGGAATACCAAAGACAAATGAAATTCTGTCGGTATTACAAATTAATTTGGTATTTTGTCATTAAGGACAAGCCTTAATCAATTTTATGTCTATCTTTTCATCATAAAAATATACAAATGATAGTCCTTGTCTCAGCAAGAGTCTACCAATTGCTCATTTCAACAGCGGATGCTGTCCTATGGAGGTTACTTGGAAAGCATCTGCATAAATAGTGTCAAGTACAAGATCGAATGAGTATATTGCTAGCCACAGAATAGTAAGCTCAAATCATTTGAACGTTGTAAATGTTATCACGATAGAACAGCACTCATTCTAAGTTTATAGAGGCTGTATATATGCTTCAAAAAAATTAAAGGAATAACAAGAATAGACAGTTCTTTGATTTCATCATATATATTTATTATGGTGAGAAGGGGTTTTCACATGCAGCAGGCTTACCAAAAAAGGTTGTTTGATTAATGATCCCACAGGCGTAGTTTACGTGTAAAGGGATACATGAAGGTCATGCAAAAATATAATCGCAAAAATAGAATAGGACAAGGTTGGATACTTAAGTATTTCAATAAAACCTTACTCACTTGAATACAGTAATTATGCGATGAGATTCTCACAGACATGGTGGTCATTGGAGTAATTGTTTTCCCTTTTTCCAAGAAAAAAAATAGAGAATTCATGATAGATACAATAAACTCCATTCATCCACTCTCATTAGAACTCTTATTAGAAAGAAAGAAAGATCATTGTTCCTGGAAACATGTCACTCTCTTGCAACTTGGGAATAGCCATTTTTAACGCGGCGCTAAAAAAACTCATTTCCCAAATTGGATGTGACTTTGATGGATAATCTAAAGGTAAATCTCATCTGTTTTTTTTTGTTCTTTTATATATAAATGCGAAAATAGAATCTAAATACAAAGTTTTTCTTTTCTTCTTCTTTTGAATTTTGTTTACAACCTCTCCCCCCTACTCTCTTCATTATGCTTTTATCACTTTCTAGAGTAAACATCAAGAGAAGCGTTCCTCTCGCATCTTTATCCACTGTTCGCTATCGCCGATCTTACGCCAGCGAATCTACTGACACTCAAAACTTGATTGAGAAAATTGTACAAAAATATGCAGTAGATTTGCCCCAAGGTGTCAAGGTAAAGAGTGGTGACTATGTTACCATCAGACCTCACCATGTTTTGACTCACGATAACACTGGTGCTGTTATTCCAAAGTAAGTAAATATCAAAACTCTTATTTAATCCATGTGTTCTCATCTTTTTTTTTTAAATAGGTTCAAATCTATCGGTGCTACAAAAATCCACAATCCCAAACAACCTGTATATGCTTTGGATCACGATGTACAAAATAAAACCGACAAGAATTTACAAAAGTATGCCAAAATTGAGGCATGGGGTAAAGAAAAGGGTGTTGATTTCTATCCTGCTGGTCGCGGTATTGGTCACCAAGTCATGATTGAAGAAGGTTATGCTTTCCCCAATACATTGACTGTCGCCTCCGATTCTCACTCCAACATGTATGGTGGTATTGGTGCATTAGGTACACCCATTGTTCGTACAGATGCTGCTGCTATCTGGGCCACTGGCCGTACCTGGTGGCAGATTCCTCCCGTTGTCAAGGTCGAGCTCCAAGGTAAGCTCCCTGCTGGTGTTACAGGTAAAGATGTCATCATCACCTTGTGTGGTTTGTTCAACAAGGATCAGGTGTTGAATACTGCCATTGAATTCCATGGTGAAGAGGCACTCAAGGGTATTTCAGTGGAGGATCGTTTGGCTATTTCAAACATGACTACCGAGTGGGGTGCCTTGGCTGGTGTATTCCCTGTTGATCAGGCCACCATTGATTTCCTTCGTAAGCGTCAGAGGCGTATTGATCTCACTCACTTTGAAAACAAAAACCTGCCCATCCCTGCTAAAGGTGAGAAATTCGTTCATCCTCGTATCAACGATGAAACCATCCAGGCTTTGATTGATAACCCTGTCAAGTCCTCTCCCAATGCCACTTATGCCAAGACCCTCACTCTTGATTTGTCTACCTTGTCCCCCCATGTTTCCGGACCCAATTCCGTCAAGGTCGCTAATGCTTTAACTGATCTCGAGAAGCAGGATATTAAGATCAACAAAGCTTATTTGGTATCTTGTGTAAACTCTCGTGCTGGCGATCTTAAGCAAGCTGCTGAAGTTTTGAAGGGTAAGAAGATCAAGGAAGGTGTAGAGTTTTATGTCGCCGCTGCTAGTTCAGAGGTACAAAAGGAGGCTGAAGAAGCAGGCGATTGGAAAACATTGATTGATGCCGGTGCAAAGGTATTACCTGCTGGTTGTGGTCCTTGTGTTGGTTTGGGTACAGGTCTTTTGAAGGATGGTGAAGTTGGTATTTCTGCTACAAACCGTAACTTCAAGGGTCGCATGGGTTCACCAAGTGCCCTTGCCTACTTGGCTTCTCCTTCCGTCGTTGCTGCATCTGCTCTTTCTGGAAAGATCTCTGGTCCTGCAAATGAAACTTACAGTGAAGCCAAGCCCAAATTTAGCATCACCACACAGTCCAAGACTGAAGATAGTTCTGCTGAAAATGCTGGCCCTGCTGAAGTCCTTCCCAACTTCCCTTCTGTCATCAAGGGTGAACTTTTGTTCTGTCCTGCTGATAACCTCAACACCGATGGTATTTACCCCGGTAAATATACATACAATGATGATATGACTGCTGATGACATGCGCAAGGTTGTTATGGAAAACTACGATCCCAACTTTGTCAATGTTGTAAAGGGTGGTGATGTACTTGTTGGTGGCTTTAACTTTGGTACTGGTTCTTCTCGTGAACAAGCTGCTACTGCCATCAAGTCTCGTGATATTCAAATCATGGTTGCTGGTTCTTACTCGGATATCTTTAAACGTAACTCTGTTAACAATGCTCTTTTGTTGATCGAATCTCCTGAACTTGTTGAAGACCTCAAGAGCCAAGTTGGTACTGCCGATTTGACAAAGCGTACTGGTTGGAACGTCGAAATCCATGTCGCTGAAGGAAAGGTAAATGTCCGCAAGGACAACGGTGAAGAGAAATTATATAAGGTTGGTGCTCTTGGTAAGAGTGTCCAAGAAATCTGGTTAGCAAATGGTCTAGAAGGCTGGGTCAAGGAAAGACTTTAATTGTTTTTCTTTCTACTTTTTGTTTTTCGTTATTGTTATTATTAAAACCTATTTCCCTTTTGTACATCGCTCCTTATTTTTTCCCCTTGGATATCATCTTTTTCCACAAAAAAGAAGAAGAAAATTATGATACTAGAATATAACCAAATAAAAGTACCTATTTTATTTATCCTGAATTATATGGATCCTAAAATATCTGTAATTTTAGAAAAAAGAGAGAAGGCAACAAAAACAATTAAGTTGCTTCAGGTAGCTAACCATTTTTGGACATTTAGTATAAGCGAAAAAATGCATTCATTACGCTATCCCCTTTCAAAGAAGGCGAATAAATAACCCGTTTTAATGGCGTCGTGACAGTCATGTATTAATAGAAATGGTACCTTTTTGGTTTTAGTAATTAGAAAAACTTGGTAAAAAGAGGCTTTAATGCAGTAGTAAATAAACAAAAATGAAAAACAGGGAGTTTGTGCATGTATTTAAATTAACATTTGCATCATCATGTATAAAGAAAAGTTAATCACGAACGTTCAGCAAAATACACTATTACTACAATGAAATATGTTAAAGAAAGCAAGATATTTTTATTGATTGGCTTCATCTACGCGAATGCCAAACAAGTTATCATGTTTTTTTTTTCTTTCGTATTGCTAAAAGGAATAAATGAAAAGCCGCTTTTGGTTGATTAGATTTTGCTAAATTGTGTCACTATTTATTGTTTTTGTTGTATTGGTGAATGCTTGTACAAAACACCTCTCAGTTTTTTTTTTGCCTGTTTTATTTTTGGTAATGTTGTATTCTCTTCTATTCCAAATATTAAGGAAGAGAAGGAGAGTGAATATTCAAATAGACATTTGATAAATCATCCAATAGATTTAGATTATAAAAATACTTTTATTCATTATGACTAAGACAAATAAAACAGAGGTTGGATTTGATCACTCGACAAGACCAGCATTTTTATTCTTGATATTATTTAATTTTGGTGTCACTGCACACCCACGTATCATATTACAGTCCCATCACTTGATATGATTACAAATAATAGCGAGGAAAGGATTTTACTATTGAGATGTGAAACGGAATTTACTTTTTAAAGTTTGCCGTAAGTGATACAAACAAGATGAAGATGTGGGTTCAAAATTACTTGAGAAAAAAAAAGCACACTAACTCCTCAATTTTTATTATTAAGAAAATAAAGGGATCGTCTTGGTTTTTTTTCCTTCAAGTTATAAGGAATTCCCTTAAAGGATCATACTTAGGTAGTTGGAGATTCATATAAAGTACTGTTATTTTCGATGTTACAATAAGTACTTAAATTCTATGAAATGAAGTATCAAATTGTTCAAGCAATTTTATATGGGCATAAGAATCACTTTCTTTAATTTTTATTTTTTTAGTGCCATGCAACTATTGTAATTAAAACAATATAAACGTTCCATTGGCTGAAACCGTGAATAGAGATTTTTTTTTAAAAGTACAATGAAACATTTTTTATAAATACGTGGTGTGGAACCAGTAAAATCCATTAACAAACGCAAAACGAAAAAGAGTCTACAATGATGAACTGCAATATCTTGATAATTCTACTGATTCTATCCATGAGTCTGACGCTCGTCGACACACGAGAAATTAAACCAGTATGTGGGTGTTTCTTCTATGATGGTGGTGTTACTTTGTGCCCCGGTTCTACCTTTCAAATGGAAGAAAATGGAAGACACGGTTATTGCAAGTCAAAAGGCAGAAATGCTGAAGGTGTCTGCGAATGCTATAACTGTGAGACCTGCCAGTTTCTTGATTTCGACTGGCTCTAATGCTTATATCCATAGAATAGAATATCTATAATTTTAAAATTGTGCTATTTTTTTTATTAAGGTTTAAATCATAAATTAATAAGAATTTCTTTTTCTTTCTTTCTGGCACATTTTATTCTAAAAAAATAACAAATATAGACAAATAGATGGTTGGTTGGTTGTAGTTGTATTGTCATAATGTATTTAAAAAGAGTACACAATCATCAAACAAAAGCAATTATATCCTTGGGAGGGCTAAATACACGTGAAGATGGCACCCACAGGCCGCGCTATTATTACGTATAACTTTATTTCCATAATAATAATCACTCTAAAAAAACACTAAGCATATCTTGTATACTCAAGTTATTTAAACCTGCAACAAGAAATAGCGCTAAAAAATGCTCAACTATAAAGACACGCCATTAGGCATCGTGCATATTTTATGAGGCTTGAAAAAAAAATCGGAGCATTGTTTTATTCTTTTTCTTATTAACTTTTTTTTAGATTATTAAGGTTCCACCAAAAAGTAAATATTGTTTAGCCGCTGTGATTTGATGATCTTTAATTTGCAACTTTTGGATACGTTTTTTATTGTCGATAAGACATGTTTTGTATTTGCGAATAAGCATTTTTAAAAATATACAATAGGTTATTTATTCCTACTTTAACTGCCTTTTATATATGAGTGGCCAAAGACAAAAAGAAAATAGAATGTGTAAAAAATGCAGGTACAATTTTTCTGTTTTTATTTCAATTCTCATGAATCAACTTTTTTGATATACATTATAACATATGTCAATGGTATTCGTAATTTGAACCGCACCTGTGTGAACATCCGTCCTACAATATTAGTTCGCACTGCTTTTCCATGATGATCACTTGCACAAATTAAGCATACTTGGGCGATAGAAGTAGACAATAATAAAATTTTTATCGGATAAAGGTTAAATCATGATAAAAGATATAGTTGATTAAGTAAAAGAAAAAAAAAGCGATCTTGACTCAGCTTTAAATAAAAATTCTATTAATTGTTTGACGCTTACGATCTTTTTTGTCTGCATTTGAAACAAACAGAATGGATAAACAATAACAAACGACTTTACAATAGAATGCAATAAAGCAGCAAAAATAGGGACGCCATTAAAGAGCTTAATATTGGTATACTTATTATTAATGCATTAAAAGTCAGGTTCAAGAACATCACTGCCTCTTATGGTTCTCCAAAAAAACCCTAATGGGGTACATATACAAAAGACAGCACTTGCAGTTTATGGGAAAAAAAAATTTCAAGTGACGGGTATAAACAAGCCCGTGCCAATGATTGGCTGAAATTAAACTGAATAAAGACAAAAAGAGAGATAAGCAACAAGGAGATTAAAACGGTGTTCAAAATATTTTTTTGCTCATAAAAGGTTTCTGGGGATTTTCCCCCCGCTCCAGTTTCTTTTTTCCTTTTCTTTCAGATATTTTCTTACATTTTCTCCTTCGACCTCCCTCTTTTTTACCTTTTTCTAAAAAAAAAAAATCAATATGGAGATCGCTTTGTTGCAGGCCAAGAAGTCCTGCCCTTTTATTCATGTTGCTTCAGCTTCTTCTCTTCGTAAACTTACCACTAGTGCGAATCAAGCTGCCAGCCCTTTAATGGCTAAGGCTAAGCAGTGCCCTATTATGAGCCAAGCTATCTCTGCTCGTTCGCTTTCTACTACCAAAGCTATTTCTCAATCACCCTCAAAGGCTGTAAAGGCTGCTGGTAAGTACTGATAAAGTAAAATATATTGCGGAGCTTCGGCTGATGAATAACCATCCTTTTTTTCCGTTTATAGTCAGTCACAGCAAGGGTCCCATCCCCGCGGTCTCACATCAGACACAGAAGCACTTTGATTATGAAAGCTTCTATCAGGAAGAGCTCGATAAGAAGCACAAGGACAAGAGTTATCGTTATTTCAATAACATCAATCGTTTAGCTCAAAAGTTCCCTCGCGCCCATACGGCCCGCCCTACCGACGAAGTCACAGTTTGGTGCGCCAATGATTATTTAGGAATGGGAAGAAGCCCTGTACTCACTGATACGATGAAGTAAGTATTTTTTTTATTGATAACTTGTATTAGTTTAGCGGTTTTCAATTGGACATTTATATTTATAACAATTTCAACTATTTTAGACGTACTTTGGATCGTTACGGAGCCGGTGCCGGTGGTACTCGTAACATTGCTGGTAATGCCGACCTTCATTTGCGTTTGGAATCCGAGCTTGCTGATCTTCATCACACAGAGGGCGCTTTAGTTTTCTCCTCCTGCTACGTTGCAAACGATGCAACATTATCCACCTTGGCCTCAAAAATGCCTGGCTGTGTTATCTTCTCTGATGCATTAAACCACGCTTCTATGATTCAAGGTATGCGCCATTCTGGTGCACCTAAAAAAATCTTCCGCCACAACGATATGGCCCACTTGGAAGAATTACTCCAGTCTGTCGACCCAAGCATTCCCAAAATCATTGCTTTTGAATCAGTTTATTCCATGTGTGGTTCAATCGGTCCTATCCGTGAGATTGTTGGTTTGGCCAAGAAGTATGGCGCTATTACCTTTTTGGATGAAGTGCATGCTGTAGGTATGTACGGCCCAAGAGGTGCTGGTGTTGCAGAACATCTTGATTACGACCTTAACCTTGCAAACCCAACCCGTGGCAACGGTAGTATTTTGGATGAAATTGACATCTACACTGGTACACTTGGTAAAGCTTATGGCGTTGTTGGTGGTTATATTGCTGGATCTGCTGCTTTGGTAGACATGGTTCGTTCATATGCCCCTGGTTTCATTTTCACCACCTCATTGCCTCCTGCTGTTGTTTCTGGAGCCATGGAATCTGTAAAGTATCTTAAGAAGTCCAGTGCTGAGCGTAATCTTCAGCAGATTAACACTCGCACTGTTAAGAGCCGTTTGGGTGATATTGGTATCCCCGTCATTCCTAATCCTTCTCACATCGTACCTGTTCTTTTGGGTGATGCTGCAGCTGCAAAGGTCGCTTCTGATGAGCTCTTGTCTGAGCATGACATTTATGTCCAAAGCATCAACTATCCTACTGTCCCCGTAGGTGAAGAGCGTCTTCGTATTACTCCCACTCCTGGTCATAATGCTCCTATGATCGATGAACTTGTCCACTCGCTTGATAAGATCTGGACTCGTTATGGTTTCAAGCGTGTTGAAGACTGGTCTGCTCAAGGCGGATGTGCAGGCGTTGGCGTTCAAAATGCAGTTGTACCTACCCCAATGTGGAGTGACAAACAATTGGGCCTCGACAAGGTTGTTGAAGAGCAGGCCATTGGCACCACAGTCAATTAAGGAAAAAATAACATTTATTTATTTTATTTATTTTCCCACATTTTTGAACATGTGAAGTTTGACATGTTATTTATTAACTTTTTTTTTATTATTTTTTTTTCAATAAAGTGTCATCTTGTTTTGACTTTTTAAGGAAATTCACGTGGTTATTTTTATTCGCCTATAATACAATTTAGCTCGTCTTCATCTTTCATTAGTTCATGTATCGCTTTTATTATTAGAGAAGAATCATGACCACTAACTGAGCGAACGTAAGTGCATACTTTGCTAAGCTTGTCAAGAGCCACAGCCTTGTCTATTTTTTCTTGTTCCAAAAGCACCGCCTCCATTTTTGCTTCTGCTATTAACTTTTGCATGTGAATTGGGAGATCATAAACATAATCCGAGAAACTTGTTTCTTGAAGGCAACGAGCCATATCTGGCGCTAGAAACAGGTTTAATAGATATATGCAAGAGAATGGGTGACTCTGGTCAGACACAAATGAAATCTCATCCAAAGGAGGTGTTCCTGCGCGAAGATCTGGCGAGTGATAATCCTCAAAACAATCTGAACAAAAAAATTTCTCCTTATTCACAAGACAATTAGTATCGGAATCTGCAAACACCATAATATTACAAAAAAACGGTATATGGGAAAGAAAACAAACAATTAAGGAAAAGAAAAAATGTGAAAAATAAGATTGCAAAATAACAGCGGAGCACTTATTAGGTTTTTTCAAAGGTTTCTCGGTGTTTATTAGTATTGCTTCATCCTATTTTTTATTTTTCCATAAGCTTCCTACTCGTTTTAATAAACTGGGTCTGCGCTGCAAACTTGTTTTTTGTTGCTGTTCCTCTTCAAACAATGATCTTGAGCCATAAAATTTTTGAATAAGGTCTTCAAAAATCATAATAATCAGTCGTAGCTTTTCTTCATAATCTCGTGAAGTTACTTCAAGCAGTTGTTGGCGTACAAGGTCAATTGCACTTTCTAATTCTCGTTTGCTTGTCACAGTTTCAAGACTTTCCAGAGCTGATGCTGAACTGATAAGAATTCGTAAACAGCCAAGTCTTCCATATTTGGCTGCCTGCAGCAAAAGGGTTCCAAGATGGGTACGTCGGGTATTAGAATCTAAAAAATCACCTTGGATTTTAACATTTGCTTTTGCAGAATGAATCAAGTAGTCCAATGCTTTACTATGATCGCCGTTAGCGAGAAGACAAAACAATGCTGTTTTGTGAGTTGAATCGGTGGCATTTATATCTGCACCACGATCAACTAACAGTTTCATGGTTAATTCTGGCTGCTGAGAAAAACGAGCAGCATAATGAAGCGGGGTCCATCCATCACCATCTCGAGCATTTGGATCAGCTTCGTAATCAAGTAACAATCTAATGGGTTCAAGAGGTTGAGGGCATCGAAGTAAAACGGCATGGATTGCTTGGATATTATAAATGTTTCGAGCTGTAGTGTCAGCTCCCTGCTCAAGTAGTAGCTTGAGTAATTGGATTGGATTTGCATTATTTGACACAATCAGATGAAGTAATGTACATTCAGTTTTTGGATCTCTTGAGTTAACCAAAGACGATATATCGGTCTCATGGTCTGCGAGAGCTCTTTCGATAAAATATGAAAGAACATTAAGGTTACCCATTTCTGCTGCCTTCCATATATCTATATCCGGTTTATCAAAATCTTGATGTTGAATTACTAATCAAACAACTTAAAGTTAAGCTTTTGTACTGTAATCGTGAATATTCATTATATGTTTATTTTAGCTAATTACCTTCCTGTCTTTTAAGTTCCTCTGACAGATTAATGTCTACAAAACATGAATCCTATCATGGCATCAGTATATATAAAAATATGGAAAGAGAATCAATTACTTTAAATGTATTATTAAAAGGTCTTGTCTGTGCTGCATACATCATTTTGAGCTGAAATCAAGAGAAATAGAAAATGCTTGTAACTGTTATATTAAATGGAATAATAAAAGAGAAACCCTCTTTTTTATATATTATATAGTTTTTTACATACAAATAATGCCCTTACCTCCTTATTTTTTAACTCACATATTTGTCCCTTTTATTTTTTAATTCAGCATTCTTTCAAACAAATAATGATACCTAAGTAAATATTAGGTGAGAAGAAAAAGCCTCTTTACTCAGGTTGCGATTAACCGAATCTTCTAATAGCATGACGTCTATATACTTTCTCATTAAAAAAGATAAGAAAAAAGGATTATATTTACTATAAAAACATACTTCATTTTTGTAGAAGTTTAGCACAATCTTCATATTTTAGAGGACAAAAGGAGATGTTAGTTAATTCGAAAGGATGAAAAAAAATTGTATTTACAGACGTTTAAAGTTCATCACTGGTTGTTTTAATCTATAAATGCAGTATGTTTCTGAATACTCGCATAAAAAAAGTGAATAGAAATAATTTTTTAGCGATAATTATAAATATTTCTTATTCTACTTGCTATACCCAGAAAGTAGGGTTCTGATTTAGTTCTTTTACTTGATAAAAAATCATTTTATAGTAGTAAAATATCGCTAAGATTCTGTTTACTTGAAGTGTAGTTTTTCCGCCTTTTTACATTAGCTCTTACATTTATCCCTTAAAATGATAAACATATGTTTAAAGTTTTTAAAAACAAAAACATGCTTCTATCACTACAGATTACTTCCATTGTATGTTTCTACTACATTATTAATATACACTGAAAGATATTTCAGTTCATTTTTGTTTCAGGAATGGATACTAATATAGTGCTAATTCAGTTACTAACATAAAACACGAACGCCATCACATATATTTTATAGAACAATTAAGCATGTGACTTCATTCTATGATCATTTTTATACTTATTCTATATTGCTTTTATCAACATCGTGTTATTTGCTTTTTAAATAAAAGCTTTTTATTTCCATAGGCACTCTTAAATCATCTATAAATGATAATATATTAATATTTTTCTCTGGAATCAAAAAATGAAAACGGGGAACTAAAAAGCACGGAACAAAACCGGAAAAAAAATATGACAGTAGTTCAAGAGAACTGACATAGTGGATTTCTTTATTATAGTACTTATCTTTCTTAATTAGCATCGAAGTGTATTCAAATCGTTTTCTATCTAAATTGATAAAGGAGTCACCGAAATTACACTAAATATTATGCAGGTTGGATCCAATATTTTTGAAGGCTATTCATAAAATACAAGAATATCGAAATATTTTATGCTAATAACAATTAAACTTAGTTTTACTATAGCTTTTATATGTTATTTTTCTTAACTATGAAGTGTATATTACATGATGGTGCTCAAGCCTTTTACCAATATGTCAAACTTTGGTTTCTTACTAAGAGTTTTTATTGGCCAAACAAACAAATAAAATCAATTTCCTTTTCTAAATATAGTAGTAACAAAAAGGCTCTTCCTCTCTCTTTTTATTTATTTCTTCAGCTTACTTTCCTTTTTCTACCTTATCTTTTTCTCTCCATTCTTTTTCGCTTTACAAATATAACTGTG
>VCJJ01002309.1:29769-48566 GCA_024139415.1 Backusella tarrabulga | reverse complement strand
ATATATATATATATATATATAACTTAGAAACACATTAAATAATATTATTAAAAAAATAAAGACTTACGACGTCGAATAGTCTATGGAAGAGGCATGCAGCAGCCGGCCAGGAACGCAAGGTCCAGTGTCGTCTTACCAAACATTAACGAACCTCATTAACCTTTTTGTTTTTGGAGATCATATACACCTTTTGAGACCGATTAAGGGCTATTGAGGAACAAAAGGTCTGTTTTTCGAATGTGGGTTAATAATAAAAGCCTAACCTCCCTTAGCCCATTTTCTTTCTCACCAGCTTTTTCGCATTAATTAGAATAATTTTTCTCATTAATTTGGAATCTTTTCTCAATTTTTTGAAAAACACAATATATGGCTTGGATAAAGGTGCATACATATTCAGGGATTAGCTTTTTTTTTTTACTTCCAATAGAACCAATAAATAATGCACCTGCCGTTTAATTATATCCCTCGTTGTCTATAAAACTACTTGGACTTGGGAAAATCTCGTCTTTTGGAGAATATGTATATAAATTTCATATTTCCTGCGCAGGACTCCATGCCAAAATAGCCACGCTTCATTCGTTTGCATACATGTTACTTATTAAGATAACGATCCACCTAATGGTACAGTACAATCTCCATGATGATGATTATCTTTATTGTTTATTTTTGACAGATCCACCCACTGGTTATTTGAACCAATTGTGGAAAAGGTCTGCGCACGAACTAAAAAAAGAAAAGACGCTTGGGCCTCAAACATGCACTAAGCCTGTGGGTCAAGGGTCAATTTTCAATCAAATTTCTTTTTAGAGTTTTATGTGTAATGATGTATTTTAAACGGATAAACTGAGAGTATAATATAAAGTAATAATAAACAAAACAAAACAAAACATCAAACTGTATATAATGAAAGAGGAACAACGATTGATATTTATGACACCTGTTTTTTATCTTTTTTTTATATCTTAAATACCACCACCCAATTCTCTTTCAAGAGCATCAACATCCATTTGACGAATATCATCGTGCTGAGTAGGAACAGCGCCAGCAGCAATAGAGGAAGAGTTTCTGTTTGGGTTATAATCACCATGCATAGCTGCTTCGTTTGATTTTGCAGCGGCTTCTTTACTTCTTTCAAGTGTCTCACGATCTCCAGCACTTAAACTAATTTTAGAAGCATATCGCCTATTAGCACATTATACTCTTTCTTCTATCCATCTCCTTTTACCTGTCCTTTCTTCTCAAATTAGTTACTGTGTTTAATTGAAGTGGGGGTAAACCTTGTTTTTGTGCCTTGAACTGCATAACCTCTTGAGCAATCATTTCTATATATACATATTTTGTCAACATAATAGATCCTGTTGGATAAATTGTATTTTAACTTACTGCGCATATCGTCCATTGATTCCAATACTTCAAACGAGAAATCAAAGACTTGAGAGTGGCTGGGCTATTGAAACAATAAGTTTAATACTTTATACACTACGTTCCCTTCTTCTTTTGTAATTACCTCATCATCTTCATCATGATAGGCGCTCAAATAAGGATGAGCAAGTGCTTCTTCTACAGTGATTCTCTTTGCGGGATCAAAAGCAAGGAGTTTTGTTAGGAGATCAATGGCAAGAGGACTTGCTCTAGGGTATAGATTCTGGAATGGAATCTTTGGCATTCTTGTTAAACTACGAATGTAAACTTGTGCCTGAAAGTATAAAAGAAAAATAACATCAGCCATCTCTTCGCTTTAGTTGCTTGTTATCAGAAAATCGATGATGAAAAGTCATTACAGCATCAATAAGCAGGGTAATTGTTTCTTTTCATTTCGACAACAGTCACAGTCTCTTTTAGTAATGGTAAACTTACTCTTTCACTACCAACGCGACATAATGTTTCCTCATCTGGAGTACCGAGAATACCCAAAATCTGGTTTAATTGATCAACATCTATTTGTTTGTTTGTTTGGTTATTATTGTTATTATTATTATCCAATTGCATGTTTACTTACAGTCACGACCCTTAAAAAGAGGTCTTCCGCCGAGCATCTCTGCAAAAATACAACCGACTGACCACATATCAACTAAACAAACATCACACATTAGAGACAATAGCAATGGGAAAGGGCTCAAAAGGACTTACTGGCTTTAGTGTATTGTTGGAAACTCAACATGATTTCCGGTGCTCTGTACCAACGGGTAGCCACATATTCGGTCATGAAACCAACATTGCCTTCAGGTGATGAAGAATATCCACGTGCAAGACCAAAATCACAAATCTAAATTACCACGTTAATGAAAATACAACACAATAAAATAAGGTTTTCCGCTTACCTTTAATTCACAATCAGCATTCACCAACAAGTTTCCGGGTTTAAGATCTCTGTGCAAAACCTTTGTACGCTCAAGTTAATACATTGTTCGTCACCACAAGATAGCACTTACATTAGCACTGTGAATATATTTAAGTCCTCTACAGATCTGATATACAAAGTATTGGAAGTGAGCATCAGTGAGTGGCTGTCCCGACCGAATGATTTGATGAAGGTCCGCTTCCATAAGTTCTTGGACCAAATAACTAGGAGAAAGTAACATGCTTAATATTCGCTATTTCCTTACTTGTGTGAAATAAACACTACTTACATTTCATTGAACTCTTGCAGATTAACAATGTCCATGTCGATAATAGAAGTGATCTAATTCACATACACACAGTTGAATAAAAAAAGAACAGAGTAAAGATATCCCCCCCCTTTTTTTTTTTAATTGTTTCCATGACTACTTACATTTTCATGGCCGTTAAAGTGCTTTAATAGCTTTACTTCGCGTAAAGCTCTTTTTGCCAAAATAGTTTTTTCGAATATACGACAGACCTTTGTTCATTGTATTTAGTTTATTATTGCAATCTAGTATCAACACTATGTTATT
This sequence comes from Backusella tarrabulga, assembly GCA_024139415.1. Classification (NCBI taxonomy): domain Eukaryota; kingdom Fungi; phylum Mucoromycota; class Mucoromycetes; order Mucorales; family Backusellaceae; genus Backusella; species Backusella tarrabulga. Next base: position 45,651 of record VCJJ01002309.1, on the reverse strand, counting down.
TTTACCTTCTTGATTGCAACTTGCTCGCCGGCTTCAGAGTCTTTAGCGGCACTACAAGCATAGTCTACTGTAAGCACCAAACCACCTCGTTATAAAAAGTGTCTTCTTACCAAACAACGCCATATGCGCCTTGTCCCATTTCACGAATGAACTGATACTTCTTATCAACAATAAACTGTTGGTTTAACACGGGGAAAGACTGATATCCAGGCATGTTTTTATTTTTATTATTATTTAAAAAAAAGAAAGGAAAAGAAAAACAAAAAAAAAGCGGAGAGAAATAAAAGGCCGTTTTTTTTATTTTTATTGCTTGGCAACGGCAAGGTCAAAAAAAGCTAAAAAAAGCGACTGATCCTATAATGTTTTTATTGTTTATAAAAAACAAGTTACACACTTTTAAAAGATGGAGTGAGGAAATAACAAAAGCAATTTCAAATATTTATTACCACTTTATTATTATTATACAAAAATATACAAATTTAGTAATTATAATAGAAGATGACAATATTACATTACTGTTATACTTTGGGACCAATGGGCGAATAAATGAAAGAGAAAAGCGTTTAGTTATAACACAACATGGACTACTATCTCATTATTTCTTCTTCTTCTTCTTTTTCTTATGATGATGATTAATCATCATTAAGTAAACGTCTGATCCACCGTTATTGTCTGCTTTCTGCAATGTAATTAAAAAAGTCTAGATTTTAAGCAACGCATATTTACATGTGTCTTGACAATACTTGGGACCTTTATTCTCTCTCTCCTTGTCTCCCTTTTTTTTATTGATCATCTACTAAGTACTAAGATATTAATAGAACTGCTTAGCAATCGAATGCTAGCAATACTAATACCCTCGCTCAACTACTTTACCCTTCGGATATACGCTCAACTGGTAAGGAGATGATTTAAACAGTGACGTGTTTGTGAGACAATGAAATAGGTGTTTTAATTCAATAGAGATGGACAATCTTCTTTACCCAACTCTCCATTTTATAGTCCATGCTAAACGAATAGCATGAAAATGGTAACATTGATACTAAAAGCCTGTCAAACAATCATCGAAATACCATTTAAATATCCCTTACAATCAAAAGACTTTTCACGTCCGGAAAACGGTGCGGAAAACGGGGATTAAAAATAATGGTGCTACTAACTATGTGTGGCTCGGTAAAAGCGAGCCAGGAATACAAGGTAAGTCAACCAACATAAAGTGGGCTTGATAAATAAACCACTTTCTTTTCGTGAGATCTATGATAATCCGGTAGTTTCAGTACATATATGTTTGTGAGTAAAATGCTTATCGATGTTCAGCTTTTGATTTGTACATAGCAACCTGGCCCAAAGAAAAAAAAAAGCACTGTATTTTTATAAAATTTAGATTCTTAAACAGTGATGTTTTTGTTTTGTTTTTCCGGATACCGCCTCTTCGATAATAGGTTTACATAATAATGATATGGATGAAAGAAATTATAAATGACTTGATACCCTTTATTACTGATACTTTATAATCATGAACAAAATGATGGAGGTTGCATTGAAATATCAATACGAACAATAAGCATTGATTATGAAACGATGTTAAGATAATATCAATTATTAGTATGTATCTTATTTAGATTCAGTCCTATAGAATACCCCTTCCCACTGAATGGACACAAAATCCGGCTTATGGTTATTTGAGGTTGTTTATATTTGGTTACTTTGCGCTCAATAACCAGACAGAAGGTAATGATTTAGAAATAATCTGGTCTCATCTTAATCAGGTGTTTGATGGTTCGAAGATCGATTCTATTAGCGATGAAAAATCCATTCTGTCTTCAGATGCTGCCAGAGGCAATTTGAAGACAATTATCTGTATTGATAAAATGAAATGGCAGTATCCAAGTGGAGATGATATTCAAGTGTAAAAGGATAAAAATGGGATGTGCCGAATGTGACAGCCTATGTATGCCTAACAATATCAAGAAATTGGCCAACGACTCTTTCAAATTACCCAAAGTACTTAAGGTATTCTTATGAATATCTTGATCACATCGTCTTCATTTACTCGGGAGCTTGGTGTACTTGGTTTTATTAATGAAGACGACGCTCACTCTATTTAAACCATAATGTCATTAATTTAATATTTAGAAAACTATTAAAAAAATCGGATACTAAGTTTGATTACTCTTTTTATTTCATTTACTTGAATTTGATAAAAAGAATATCTACTTTACTTGGATGCTTGCCAAGAAAAATTGGCAAATAAGGAATTAAATACTATTGCCTCCCAGATATTTTTCAAAAGTGTCAAAAATATTACTTATAGAATACTCCTGGAGGGCGATTACTATCTTACGTAAAGCGAAAATGAAGGCGTGTATGCTCGAATAGGATATTTACATTGAGCAAGTTTTCTTGGGTCTATGAGATTTTACCTTTTAAGAACACTAGCACCGACAATCTACCATTGGGAACCAAGTATGCCGAACCCGGTGAGTCAGGAACGGTTAAAGAGTCAAGTTAAATAGTGTCTGTAGAAATAGAGATTAATTGCTTGTGTATGTTTCATTTATGCCGACGGCTAAGCTCTCCATTAGGCGAAGAAATAAATAAATAAAAATCCCGAGAAAGAGATAGTGAGTCACTTTTCATAAAGCGTAAGGCAGAATAGTATAGGTGAAACTGTTGATACGAAAAAGAAGTGCTATAAATGATTTAAAGCACTTTACTATTACTTTTTTTGGAATTGATGTCACTATTTTCGGTGCGGTTAGTGCGCATAGAAAAAGATTCTTTAAGAAAAACGACGTGCTTAATTAAAAATGGCTTGCATGATGAACTTTCATTCATATATTTATTTTATCTATATCATTTATTCAAGGAATATCATTTTATTAATTAAGAGTAGGCATAATGTTTTTTTAAGCATTTCTCACGACAAGAACAGAACACTTCAGGTGATGAGTAAGATATTCAGAAACAGATCCTAAAAATTGTCTAGCATGTGTTTTAAGGTTTAATAAAATAAAATCCAAAAAATTCTGAGTAGAGATATTTTACCTCTTTATGAAGCCTAATCCTCGGCTACCGACAATCACCAGTTCGATTTTGTTCGCCACTGCAAAATCTTTAAGTGTTTCTCCAGGATTTCCACTCAATATCCTCGGCGTTACATCAAACTAAATGATAGAATTAGGCGTCTTTTTTTACACAAGGATAAAAATGCAATCAACTCACTCCCCTGCTTTGAAACATAGCAAGCGCAGATTTCAGTGCCTCTGATGATTCCTTTTCAATTTGTGATATTCGGTCATCTTGACCATCAGCCAACCAGCCGGAAGATCCCGTAATTGCTGATTCCATACCAAAAGTGCCCTCCACTTCAATTGCATCGTCGTTTACAATAATGGCTATCGTAACATCATCATCCGGAAATACAGCTTTTTTATCCAAGATCCATTCCAGCGCCTTCTTTGAGATTTCGGAATGATCATATCCAATTAAGATTTTGCGTGACATTTTACAACTGACTATATCTTTTAATAACAAGAACTAATATTTTTAATGATAAGAAAAAGTTGGAAAGTTAATAGTTGATTTCATCAAGGAAAGAGTTTTTTTTTAAAAAAAAAAAAAATAGCATAAAATGGATACAAAATGATGACGAAAAACAGCAATCTTAATTGTTTGTCCCACAGTTCAAGCGCGGTACATGCGGCGCTTAAAAATGTTTCCGTTTTGGAAACAAGCAAACAAAAGTGGTAAAAGCGAAAGAAAAAAAACAAGAATTGATCAAATAAAAGATATTATTTTCGTAACCAAACAACTAATAAAATGCATTGGAAAGATATAATTAAACCAAAACTAGAAAACATAGAAGAAAATGGAAAATATGAAATAGAATAAACGATTGTACAGTCATCCATTTTTTTGTGCAAAATAAGTGTCAGACTTATTTATATACCAATTAAGATATGAGCAGGTTACCATTTACTCCTGTTTCTCTTTACTTTTGTCTGCTTTTTCTTTTCTTTCTTTCTTCTTTCTCTTCTTCCTCTTGTTTCATCTCTTTTAATTCAACACACATGTCAAATTTACCAAAGTTAGTCACCACTAATCTTAACGATTCTCTCAATGCAGAACAGTTTTATTCCCCATCAGCAATCTCACCCTTGACGCCATCTCAAAGCAATTCAAACCAATCCCTAAACACTGAAAGAAACCGGGAAAGAGTCAAATTCAAGGGCGTTATCGATAAATTTGTGGGAAACTTTAATGGTACTGTTGTTACCATCCTTAACACTATACATTTTATGAAAAAAGGAGACTTACAGTTTTCATTTAATATTCCTGACCCAACCTTTAGATTTTCTATCCAATAATAATGGGGGAACTAATGAAGGATCTTTACCGCAAAAGCCAATGGATATTTCAATACCTTACAATACAGTGCATCTAACTCATGTTGGGTACGATGCTGATAGTGGTGATTTTACAGGCTTACCTAAACAATGGAATACATTAATTAACCAAAGTGGTATCACAAGACAGGAACAAGAAAATAATCCTCAGGTAATCCAAAAAAGGATAACGCCCTAATAATAAAAACAATTATAATAATTATTAAATAACTAAACAACTAAATGTATGTAGGCTGTCATCGATGCCATTGAGTTTTATCAAGGCTCCCAACAATCAATACATGATGTGGTCTGGGAAAAAATACCAAATGATAGCTTTGAATTAAACCGAGATACATTCGATGAAAACGCCTTGTATAATCCCGGCAGAAGCAACATAAACAACAATGAAGATGATAAAGACCCTTATGAAAGTATGGCAAGTAAAGCACTCCGTCGATTCTCCAGTCTTCGTATCAAAAAACCAAGACACATTACTCCATTAGGAGAGCCTAGATCTGTAAGAATAATCATGTCACAAAAAATGGCCCGATGTTAAAATAACCTTGTTTCTCGTAGGCAACAACAACTGAGTTACCCACGTTGAACACCAAGTTACTAAATAGTAAATTTGCATTCTAAACTTGGAAATCAATTTTGCAGCAATTTAATTGAATAATAATATTTTATTAAATAATGTGTAGGAACAAGAGATGACAATGCTTTAACGAGCCCAAGCTCAGTATCTTCACCGACTGATCTATTTAATGATAAAAAACGGCATATTATCGATCCTCTACTAAAACCTATACCACAACATCAGCAATTTCAATATGACCAACCTCCGCAACCATCCATCATAGATAAGCTTCCATCTCCACGATCCGTACCTCCACCAGAGCCTATCGGAACTGTTAGAGAGCGACCGAAAAAAGAAAATACCCAGCAAACTTTAACAGACCAAGATGTGCTACAAAAACTTGGAGAAATATGTAAAAACTCAGATCCACTTTTAAAGCATTCCAATATGGTGAAGATTGGACAAGGGTAAAGCCTTAATCATTTGAGAATAATATATCCTTTATTTATGATATCATTTATAGTGCATCGGGAGGTGTCTTTATCGCACACCGCCAAGGTCGTTCAATGCCTGTCGCAATCAAGCAAATGAAGTTGGATCAGCAACCAAAAAAGGACCTTATCATTAATGAAATCATGGTAATGAAACGTTCACAGCATTCAAATATCGTCAACTTTATAGAGTCATATCTATGGGAAGGAGAACTTTGGGTTGTTATGGAGTACATGGAAGGCGGCAGCTTAACAGACGTCGTGACCTATAACATGATGACAGAAGGTCAGATTGCAGCCGTTTGTAAAGAGGTGCTCCAGGGGTTGAAACATTTACATGCAAACGGTGTAATACACAGAGATATCAAGAGCGACAACATACTTTTAAACATGTACGGTGACATTAAATTAAGTAAGTTCTATTTTTATCCCAACTTTATCCAAAAAACTAAAACTCTTTTTCTTTTTGACAGCTGACTTTGGATTTTGTGCCCAACTCCATGATCATCAATCAAAGCGCACAACATTGGTCGGAACTCCATACTGGGTGAGTCTGGAACACAAAATAAAGGGATGTATATACATGTATTAACTTTTTGATTTAACAAGATGGCACCTGAAGTAGTGACAAGAAAAGCGTACGATCAAAGGGTCGATATATGGTCATTGGGTATCATGGCTATTGAGATGCTGGAAGGAGAGCCACCTTATCTTAACGAAAACCCTTTGAGAGCTTTATATCTCATTGCTAATAATGGTACACCTGATTTACAAAACCCTGGTGCGTTAAGTGATTTGTTTAGAGATTTTCTGTCATTATGTCTCCAAGTGGATCCCGCCTTTAGGCCAACTGCCAGAGAGCTGCTTAAGCATCCCTTCCTTAGGATAGCAGATCCGCTCTTTACATTAAGCCCACTTATAAAAGCAGCCAAAGAGACCATCCAGAATGACGAATTAAATGGATAAACTTTCTACTAGTTAATACTCTTTCGCGGAAAAATATATATATAATCAAACAAAGACCTCGTTATTTCATATAATAAAATTAAAATCAGAGCATGAAGCTCTATTTTCCCTCGTTACGAGGGATGCTACTACGGTTGAAAGGGTAATAGTAGCCTTGCCAATGTATGACATTTTGCGAAATATTACATTATCACAATCAAGTCTTATTTAGTTTCCATTTTAAGAATGGTCGATATTTTTGGCCTTTTCAAGTCCTATAGTTATCAGCAACAAGTCAAATAAACCGAAATCACATAGTCATATAAAAAAACTACTTGTAAGCATTGCTATTTAGGCTCAAGAAATACATGTATCTATGTACTCAAATGATAAATGTCATTTGTGCCGCATTGAAGTTCCACATGCTAATTTAGTATTAAAACGTAAAGTCACTTTGGCACATCACCATAAAGCACTGGTTAGAGTTTCTTGTTCGAGAATAAAACTGAATTCAAAGGTTATGTTTAATGTTGGTTAAATATAAAATCTACATTTGCTTGGGTAAGCTCCTATATCACCTTTAGCGATTGGTGTGCGCTTTATTTCCAAGATAGTACTTTTTATTAATGCATAATCACAGATAAAAACTTCTATTTCGGTATGAAAATGGAGAGTGAACTTTTATCAAACTTGTGTGGTTTCGCCTTTTGGATTGGTTTTTCATTACTCTGATCATATTTATTTATGTCCCACGCTAAATCGGGTGCAATGAAGAACTGTGTGCTTTTAATCTGTTTTCTTCTTTCGAACCGGCTCATTGGAGAAGATTCTTCGTCATCATAAGCCGTACTTACATCCGATCTTCGTCGCGAAGCCGATGTACTGAATCGATCTTCCAATACTGTTAGATAATCCTTGTCCGAGTAATCAGATAGTTTATCGTAGATGTTAAAAGTTTCCCATAATGGAGTTGGAGGTACAAAAGCCTCACCATCAATACCATCCCCTGATTTCTTTTCCGAACTTGACGAGGAAGAAGAACGTTCGAGATCTGTGTTGAAGAAATAAAAGCTGGGGGAAGCTAACGGTTCGTTCAGAAGTGAAATTGGCGTGCTCATCTGCCTTTCCAGAAGTCTTAACCGTAAGTTATAGATAATGCTATCAATGGCAAGTTCTATTTTTAAACTTTGTTGTATCATCGATATTTCTATAAAAAAGTAATTGTTAATCTGACCAATTACTCTTTTTATTTGAGATACTTTACTTGGCCATGTGCTCTTTTCCCCACGTCGTATAAACGACTCAGTAGATTCTATTGTCGGATTTGCCATTATATTCAAGAAATCTTTGTAACCCAACTTTGGTGCAATGTTGATATGGCCAACATATTTCTGAGATATTATGGACTGCAAGTAGGTCACAGGTTTACATGATAAACCTAATTCATCCAACTATGATTCAATCTGAGGTTAGCATGTCATTTTATATAACTTGGATATATAGATCTGTGATCAAGATATCATTATGCCATTACACTTTAACTTACCTGTATACACCTGTGCTTGATTTCATTAATGGCGAACCCCAAACAAAAATTGGCAGTTTTTCTGATAGCAGATGGTTTTCTGTTATCTTTTTGTAAAAACGGTGCTACATGTGGATTAACTAAATATGTAGATGTTAATAACAACTTGGAGTATTTTGATTTTTCCAATGATCTACCTTGGGATACAATGTAATGGTTAACATTGAATAATTCAGAGAGCTTTTTCAATGGTATATCCCTTCAATAAATATAAAAAGTTTAGAATAAAAAACGGACTACCATAATTTCCGCTTACATTTCAATAGAACCATCACAGTATTTTTCCTCTATAGCGAAATATAAATTTCAATATACATATTTTAAGAAAAAAGGAATTTACCCATCTTATTATATTGTATTACCATTTAAACTCCAAGGAATCATTTTCCCTTGTTTTCCTCTCATATAAAGCTGTGTCGGTGAATATATTAAAGGAACTGAACAAGATGCAGCTCTACATTAGATATTTTAAATTAATAAGACAAGATAAAATAATGTGTCTCTAAATACTTACACTGCACTCCATACCACCTTTTTTTATCGAAATTAATTAGTACATAATATATACCATCTTGCATTGTTTCTTAAACTTACAACATCTGGTGCGGTTAGATAGTTTAATAGGCATGGCATTTCATAGGTTGTTGATGAACTAACCGTAATATTGAGCACTAGTCTCGATCTATTATATGCTTCTTGAAACGTTACATCACCAATTGCTTCTTGTAAAGCATTCTTTAGATGGCTAGAATCGTAAAGATGACCATCTTTTATTAGCCGTCTTAATCGTCTCATACTGGTATCAGGATTATCGGGTGATTCAAACACATTCTAATTACAAAAAAATAAATGAGTAAGAGAGTGGCTAATAAAATATATTACCTAGTTTTTTTTCTTACCAATGATAAATGCCAACTATTATTCATCAATTTTTTTCTTTCTTCTTCACTTCTAGTACATATCACTGCAGACATGATACTTCCACTTGATGCTCCCGATATAATCCGAGGTAATAACCGAGTATTTATGAGTACTTTAATGATACCAAAATGGTGAAGTCCTATCATTATTTTATAGGGATAGTAAATATAGGGGTAAGCGCAAGAGGGGGGATAGTATTCAAGTTACCGAAAGTACCACCACCACTTAAGAGCAAAGCTGTTCTTCCAAAACTTTGGCGAAGTGTCATAAAATATTCATGTTTGAAGTTTAAATCTAATGACAAGAAATCATCATCTTCTACTTCATCTTCTCCAATCCATTCCAATTGCTTAATAACTTCATCGATATAGTCCGAAATAACTTGTTTTGAACCGACATGTGAATGTGTAAAAAGCTAAAAACAAGTAATTTTTACCATGTTTAAAGTTTTCTCCTTTGTTTTCTTCTAAAAAAAAGTATTACCTCTGAGTTTCCCATGTCTCCAAAATTTCGCGTTAGACTCGATCTAAGTGCAAAGATCATAGACAGTTTATTTTTCTTAGTTGTTCTTATTTTCCGTATTTCCTCTGTCTTCGACTTTAAGAGCTTCCAATCATATTCATCTGACTCCTCTTTTTCTTTCCAAGTCGAGTTGCCTATGTTTTTTATTTATTTAGTTGCTTAATAATGTATTTTGATGTGTGTTATCACCTTCAAGTTCGTCCAATGTCGTGGCAGCATCGAACCATTCGTCGTATTCTGTTGCATTTTCCATTTGATTTTTATAATAATTGGTATTTATTGCATTTACGTTTGATTCACTACACATCGACTGTTTTTTTCATTTGTTTTATAAAAGATTGATGTTAAAGTTGTAAAAAGGTTGATAGATAAATTATATGACATCAAATTATCAAAGCAAACTATTCATTACATTACTAAGTAAAGTTGATGTCCCTCCAAAAAGTTTATTAAATACATTCTGTGGTTTCTCTTGTTGATAATCTTCTTCCATGAAATTCATAACTTTGAAAATCTTTGTCATAATTTAGGAAAGAACAAAGAAGAAATACGTTTAAAATATAAATAAAATAGAAGAATCGTTTTAAAAATATATTTATAGAGAAATATTGGAAACCGGACGATCCCTTTCTTTTTAATGATAAGTTTGGCAATAGTTGAATTCTCTGTTATTAAAACTTGTTTTTTAAAAACGGATTATGGCAATAATTAAAAGTAAATATAAAATATTAGAGTCATTCTCATTTCTGTTATTTAACGAGCACATGCAAGTTTTATTAGACTTCTTACTTTTTTGATGGGGTTAGTTGATTCTATAATCACGGCGAAGTCTGGTATCATTTGATGCGTTTGCATGTGCGCTAGAAAGGTGTCTTAAATACTTATCCATGCTTATTTTCTTCTAGAGTATATTTATTATATAAAGCTGAATGACTATGGAGATCTAACAATTTCAGGAAGGCTACAGTTTGTATAATATCGATAAAAAATAAACTTTAGTCGTGCAATAAAAGATTTTCTACTTGATTTAGTCTTAATCTTTTTTAATAAGAAAAAAGGTCGTGCTCAATTACTGCGATGCCAGAATTTTTATATGCTAAACGACTAAGCATATTGATATATTTAACGAAATGACAAATCAGATGCTTGATAAAAACTATGAAAACTAACTTATAGTAATTATTTGCATTTTGACAACATATGATAAATGTGGCAAATGTGATTTTAAGTCTTTTAAGGGCATAGAATAAAAATTGACATTATTCATTATATTTTTGATCATATTTCTGACGCCACGCATCTTTTGCATTCGGTTTTTATTTTTATTTTGAAAGAGGACACTTCCATATTTCTTATCGGTAGTTTGCATACATCTTGTTATTAAAAAGTCGATAGTGTATGATAGAAAGTGTGATGCGTTAAAAAAGAAGAATTACTGATCAACCACTGGAAATAAATGAAACCATCTCTTCTTCGTGTGTTCTTTCTGGTGAATAGTAAAGTCATTTGGAAGAACATAATAGATTATACCAACATTTCATACAGACAAACTGCTTTGTTGGCACTATATCTAATAAAACGTTCACCGCATCAAGGAGCACTTTTATTCTTAAATACAACATAAGGTTCTTAAGTGTAATTATTTTTTGCCACTTGTATGCCTTTGAAGATTTGTACCATTTTCAGTAATTTGTTGCAAAATGACCATTTTCCCATGACCTGTGAAACATGACAATTTTCTTGCCGATATCAATAAGATCTCGCTTGCTATTAGAATATGCATTGATTTCTCAACTATCTGATGACGAAATAAATTCGAATACTGGGATAACAAGTTCCCCTTTTCTGACTTTAGGCGATTCATCATTTCAGCATTGTTGCGAACAGACAATCAAAAGTCTGTGCATACATAAAAGTGGATGCCTAGCATCATGTGCTTAGTCTTTACGGGAGTGCTATTTTGCAACATGTTTTCCTACATATGCTGATAATGCCGCCTTGCTATAGTTAAGTATTAGATAAGTAAATAAATATATTAAATCTTGATACAAGCTAGTTAATTAATTGCTTCTACAAGTCTTTCAGTGATTTTTTTTCAAAAAAGGGAGAAGGGTTGCTGAGCTGCCATTTATTTAAATATACTATTGTTAATTAATTAGCAGTATTATTTTTCATTTAAATTTTATAAAACACAAATGGTACATTTCAAATAAAGAAGTAATTAAACCCTAAGCTAATCTCAATCTGTGAGTTTCTATTCTCTGATTATCTTAGCTATTTTTTTGGCACTTTTTTAGCTTACTGCTTAAGCTCGAATTCCTGGCTTTCTATAGATTTTTTTTTCATGAATGATAGATAACAAGGATCGTTTCTAATTTCTATCTATTAATAACGTATGCCTAAACTTACTTTTTTTTCAAAATAAGTATTATATGCCCTATTTGCTTCAAAGTTTATGGAAATTCTATCACAGTGAAAAACTTTATTTTATAAAACGTGTGTTCATGCTAAAAATATTAATTTACTAAGCGAGCCATTTGGATAGAAACTATAATGTCTTTTTCAAGAAAATGAGAAAATTTTTGAGAAAAGGTAGGTGAGAAAAAAGATAGGGCTAGTGGGGGTGAAGATTTTAGTATTGACCAAGGGCATGACAGTAAAATTAGGGGATATATATCCCAAGTACTTTGTGATACCAAAACGCAAGTGAAAAACTATCAAATTGCAAAATTGCTAAACATCAAACTATAAAATTATCAAAATATCAAAGTATCAAAGTATCAAAGTGCCAAAAATGCTAAGTTATCAAAGTGCCAAAATGTCGAAGCTCCAAAGTGCCAAAGTTTTGAACAGAGAAACTGCAAAAGTAAAAAATTGCAGCTTATTAATTCTTTAGGACCATGTGGCAGTTATACCTTCGTGCCATCCCATACACTTTGGCATTTGGATAATTTTGCATTTTGATAGTTCCATTACTATCGTTTGATTTTAACCTTTAATGTTCTCTCAATTATCCCCCTTTGTACTTTTTTCTCGATTTCTTGAAATAAACAGTAATTAGAACTATGATATTTAAATAAATGATGGAATAGTGATCATGCCGCTAGTTTAATATATTATAAGTTAAAGTGGCAAAATGCCCAAGTATCTCATTAAATACCCTTTCTGGGTATCTAATTATCATGATGAAATCGTAGCAGGTTTCTGTGTTATTCTATGCGTATAACCTCCTTTTTGAACGAGGTAAATTCAGGGTTCAATATATTTCACATCAGATTTCTTGAAATGTTCTATATTTAGCTATGGATTTTGAGGTGTATATAATTTCGCTCCCCACGGGAGCGCCATTAATGCCCTTCAAAACAGGTAAAAGCCACACCCAAAAATAGAAAAATATAAATACTTTCCTTCCATGAAGTATTTCTAGATTTTATTTTTATATTCGTTTCATATTCAAATCTGCCACGCTCAACAAAAAAAGTGGTTCATTATTTCCTAATGGAGGTTTTTTTTATAAATATTAATTAGTGGCTTGAAAAGAATGCTATGAAACATCGGGAGAAAAAAATAAAGCTCCAATTTACTTTATTTGCTACTCACTTCTTTCCTATAGTACTCGCACATACTCTAGTCTATTTTTTAATTGAGTGTGAGTAAAAGTATAAACAAAGTTTCTTCAAGTTTTTTTTTTTTTAAAAAATGACGTCTTTATATCTTGTAAAAGTTCACATCTCAAATCCCCGTAATTAAGCTGAATAAAAGACGCTTAGTATAACCTTTTTATCGATGAAAGAAATGTTTCCTTTTCCAAGTCAATGCCACAGACAATATTTTCTTGGCAATTCTAAGCATGATTTACGCTAAAGAACTTTATTTTGTTTGTTATTTTGCATTAATCCTAAATTTTACAAGATGGATTAAGTTTACTTTCATTATTCTTGATGATAATAGATGATCATGTACAACATAAATAAAACACATTTACACATGTGAAAATAGAATGCTTCGAAGTTCCCAATGTTTATAATTAAAATAGAAACATTTCATATGTTTACCATAGCTCCAAGTTTACCCATATCGCCGTCTGAATTCTCCATCTTTCTTTAGAATAGCAGTCAAAACATGGGAAAGCGAATATGAAAGTTTCATTTTCTGAAAATCATATAAAGGGGAATAGTTGATCGATCAGTATTTTTTTTATATTTAATTTATATCAAAAATCGAAAAAAAACATTACACAACCAACTCATACTCATTTTTACATAAACTGCATTCAAATACATATACACACAATGCCTAATACCATCGACACACCTTACTCTCATAATCGCACTAGAAGTGATGCATCTGAACTGTCTTCCTGGTCGTTTAGCTCTGATAGCCCCTTTCCATCCATGTTTAGTCAGTCTTGTATATTATCGAGCTCTGTAAAATTCTCTAAAGTAGCCATTGTTAACAATACCTCTACTGCTTGTATCATTAAGGATGGTCAACCTGGATCAACTAAGGATATGATTGACCGCCATTTTTGCTACGATTAAAAGAAATATGCAAATAATCAGAATGATATTATAAATATAAACCATGTACATATGTATAAAATAACACACAATTCCCTCCTCCTAGTCATTGCTTAATAAATATTTAATATAAACCTTTAATTCTATGTTTCAGTTGTTAACTGTACATATCTATCATGTATCCATCTTGTAATAAATAAGAAAAATTACACTAAACCATCTTTACCAACAAGAGCATGAGAAGAAGTTTCAGATCATAGGACATTTTACGAAAAATATCTTAAATATATGGTACCTCATTGGCTGGATTTATCTTTAACGAATGTGCAATATAACATTGCAGATCGAACTGATCAAGCAGATAGAATGACTGTACTATAATATGCACCAGCACCTACTTGAGTTTATAAAAAATAGCTATTTCAGGACGTTTTCAATGAATCGCCGGGCGTATCAATACTTGCTTATATTTAATTATTGCTTGGTTACGTTAATATTTCATTATATATTATCCACCATCTGTTACCAATACTTAAATATAAAATTATCATATTAGCAATGTACCTGGTAGAAAGTAACCGTTCTAAAATATTAAAAATAGCCCCTATCCCGTTATAAATACCGACTATACTCCAGTGGTCAATCGCTCATCCACTGAGAAATAACCATCACTCTTAGATTACTTGGATTGATTCGAAGGAAAGGGTGCTTCTGGTAACAAGGCACTGAGGCAGGTCGACAGGCAGAGTTGCATTCCACGTGACAATCAAGATGAAACTATTTTGAGTTTGTTTTTTGTTTTTCGTTTTGCGTTCACAGCGCCTTGTTCCTTCTTCTCTAATTAAAAGCAGCTGGTCTGTTCTCTCTATCCCTCTCTTTCTCTTTCAAGCTCTTTTTCATATTCTTGTTATTAATACAATAATAAAAAGTAATAAATAAACAATAAAGATAGAAGAAGAATGGACTCTATTGAAAGTACTTGTGATATAAAAGGTAGTCTTCGCTTTTTATTTTATTTTATTTTTTTGGTAAAAAAAGCTGTCTGATTCCAATACCATTAACTTAGAAAACAGCAATGCCATAACACTTAGTCATGAGCTTCATTATGCTTTTCTTACACAGCAGAATAAACATCTTCAAAAAGAGCTCTTCTTTACGAAATACATAATTAATGCATTAAAGTCTATCACAGCTCAAAAAGACTGTGCTTTACAAAACACCAAAAAAAAGTTGGAGCAAGCTCATTTTAGAATCAGGATTCTTGAAATGACACTTGCTCTCCAACAGAGTTCTTTTATTCAACAAGATAACTCAGACAGGAACTGAGTTTGGTGAAAGCACTTCATCAAGAACACCATAATATTTATAATATGCATAATATCATACCCTTTGGAATACCCTAATTAGTAGTTTTCCTTAGCGTTAAGTAAAAAGTGGGAAAGTCGGGGTTTGTGATAACGGAAATAAAATCTGCCGGGTGAGTTTGGAGAGTGGTTTCTCACTTTTTTTTTCCGCCACTTTTTTTGGGAATTTTTACAAAAAAAAAAAGCAAGTTTGCATCCACAACTTAAAAGGTCAGAAGTTTTAAAGTTTCTTTTGGCCCTTGAAACTTCGTACACCTTTTCCGGTATAATTTGTTCATTGTGAACTAAAATGTCGTTGACTGAGAAATTCGCCTGGTCATAGTTAATGAAAAAGAAATAGAAATAAAAAGAAATGGCCCAATTTATATCGCCGTCTTGTTTTTTTAGAATTGTCATCATTTTTTTTATCGAGGGATTTATTATTCTCTAAAAAAACTACATTTTACTTCTGAGTGGACGATATTCTAATCCTGGGCCAACGACATTTTAGTTCACAATGAACGACACCCAATTCGGAATTGACGGCAAAATATACCGGAAAAGGTGTATCTGAAAATAATTATTTCGCA
>VCJJ01002309.1:13270-24642 GCA_024139415.1 Backusella tarrabulga | reverse complement strand
TTAAACCCCCTTTTTTTCTCATCAACCTTTTCTCAATAATTATTCTCCTTTTTCTCAATAATTTAAAAAAATGTTTCTCAACAATTTGAAAATTTTTTCTCATTAATCTGAAATTTGTTCTCATTTTCTTGAAAAAGACAATATATCAATAAGGACTAATACATTCGAATAAGAAATATTTTTTCTTTCTTTTCAAAATGAGACGTTGAAAAAAGGATTGATGATGAAAGAAGGGATAATAGTAGCAATTAAATAAAAATAAAGCTGTTATGCAGGCTGGGCTTGTAGAGCTAATTCAGTTACAGATGGAGTATCAATTATTGAAGGACTATAATAAATAAATATGTATAAAAAGAGTTATAAACATAACCAATTGAGCATCCTTCTCCTAAAAAAAGTACCTTGGTCTTCTGCCTTTATTTTTAAGTGCTTCTTGTATTTTCGCTGCAGATGGATGATCTATTGGTGTCAATAATTCGAAACTACATAGAAGATCTTCATTTATGCTCATTATTGCACCAAAATTATCAAATTCACCACAGTAATTTGGTGCACTAAACACTGTTACCAATGTCCGCTCATTGAAGAACTGATAGCCATCTAATTAATAATATACATACATAATTAGCTGTCTTTTCTCAATAAATTAACGTATATACTAAAAACGAACATACCTTCAACTACCATATGTGCTCTACAAACCAAGTCTAAATCGTGTTTTAACAAAAACTCATTTACAATCTTCTTACCAAAGCAATAGGAAACACCCCGTTCATTCTCTTCCCATTCTGCTATGGATTCCGAGGGATCAGACCATAATAAATCATTCAGCAGTCCATATTCTGGTACGTCCGTGGGGCGCATAATATTTCTTACATCATCCATTGAATGTAAAGAGGGACTTAAACCACCATGTACACAAAATATTTTACCTGCTACCAGGGCAGCAATAGGTAAGGTATTAAAAACATCTATAAAGGTCCTCCATATTTTCGTATTTGTTCTTCTCTTGCATTCGTCATAAAAGCCATACACCCTTGTTACATTTGCACATTCATGATTTCCGCGTAATAAAAAGAAGTTCTCCGGATATTTGATCTTGAAACATAGCAGTAGCAAAATAGTTTCTAAACTTTGTTTTCCACGATCAACAAAGTCACCCAAAAATAGATAATTCGAATCCGGTGGAAATCCAGCCTATGTTTTTTCACCCCACATAAAATTTCCCCGATTTTAATTTTTCTTATGCCATTCATGCACCTTTATTTGACTTACCATTTCAAATAACCTAATTAAATCATGAAATTGGCCGTGAATGTCACCCAGGATCTTCACGGGTGAGTTTAACTCTATTAAGCTCTTGAGTTATATTAGCATCTGCTTTTTTATTGAATACTCAAAGGAAAACATATAAAAAGAAAGAGATAAATTTACTGGTTGACTAAGGAATACTTCCTGTGCAGCTCTACAGATAGCCACTATTTCAGAATTTCGAAAGCATATGGATTTAGATATTTTATTTTTAGAGCCCACGTCAACCAAACGGCTGATGCACTCATCAATATCCAAGTTCCATCCGATAGACCTTAGCGAGGTTGCTGTGGATTGATTCTGTGAATTAAACGTGAGTTGGTGATCGCTACTGCCTGGGCTATTCGACCTTTCTGGCACTCTAAACGCATCCTGTACGGGAGGTGGCATCGCTACTGTTTGTTTCTGAATACTTGAATTCACAAGAATGGAATTGACAGAAGTTGCTGTTGCATTCGAAAGTTCATTATCTGGTATTTCGGTTCGAACAATACTTGGTCGACTGTCTCTGCGTTTTTTAGATTGTACATTCCCCATTTTGATTGTTATATATAAACTCTATCTTATTTTTTATTTTAAAACGAGAAAGAGAGAGAGAAAGAGAAAGAAAAAAAAAGGAGTGTAAAAGGGAGAGAAAAAAAGAGAGAGAAAAATACAACAGTATATATATATATATATATATATATATCAAAATTCAAATATATATAAATATATTTGTACAGAAAAAGAAAAAATAAAATAAAAGGGGAAAGAGGGGGGAGGAGAAAGATCAAGGATAATTTATTCCCGTGCATTAGACTTCATCGACTTTGCCACTTTGAGACAATGTTGAATAAGTACCTTCGCCTTATTTGGAGTAAAATACATCATTCTCTGTGTCAACTCTTCTCCTTTTGCGGCTCCCAAGGCCACTGCCATAGCCAATCCCGGTGCCTGAGGTTCATTAATATTTGTTCGTTTGTTGAGCATTTGATTGATAAATGTAATGGGTTCGCCTGAAGTGACGGATTTCCTTCTACTAGATACCTCATCCGTTATTTTAGGTGACATCAATCCAAATTCATCCATCTCTATCATTGTAAACTCTTCATGTTTTGTAGTTTTGACGTCGCGGAACATATAATTAAAATAATAGCAACACGAGGAACCATCATGACACAAGTAATAATTATGAAAAGTCTGTATCGGAGCCAAAAGTGAAGCAGGTGGAATCGATGCATTATTTCGGCATTCTTGCAATACTCTCTTCATCATGTGTGAAAAATGACCTACGTCCCCCATCCTCAAGCTCAGAATGATGTATCCCCACAGCATAGAAAAAGGGAAACTTGGCGGTGATATGCTCACTATGGACTCTATTTCCTCCTTGCGCTTCAATATCTCAAATGCCTTGCTGCAAATTGACTTTCGGTAGGTCACCTCTCCTCGACAGGATTCGGAAAGGATGGTGCATAAAATAGGCTCAATGACCAGATCGTCACACAATAGCGAATCAAAATAGAGTCGCACCAGCAAATTATAAGCGCTCATAGCCTTTGTAAATCGGGCCTCCTTTTCGGGACTATTGGCAACGATATCAAGAATGTCATGTAGGAAACCTGGTGTTTCGGGCTGATCTGGATGAAGAAACTCGGAACACATAAAGCGGTTATAAACTGACCAAGCGCGCGTTTCCCAATCAGATCTTCTTGACACCTCTGAAAGTGGTATTTGACAAAATGCAACCCAGCAGAGATGCATGATGATACAGGGTGTGGCATCATTAACCGAGTCTCCCATCGCCTTGTACACCTGCCATCCATATTCAAATTGTCTACTGTTCATGGCAATGTAGATCATGGTGTTATCATCGTCAGTACTCTGCTTGTCTACCTTTTGCTGTGCGGTCTCAATGTTAAAAGTTTCACTAGTCCAGTCTTGAACTATACTTGTTCGACGACCCTTATTTGCTATCTTGTCCTTTTCAAGCATTTCAATCGACTCCTCTCTTTGGGCCTCATAAAGTGCCTTTCGCTTACCCCATTCGGTATCGCTCAATGCCGCCTGATAAAACATCCAGAGTTCAAAGGAGTCATATTCACTGATATTGTGTTCCTTCATCCATTTCATCTCTTTGCGGATTGGAGGTAAATCTGTAGGTGCCAAAGGGTTCACCTGTTCAAGGTAGGGTTTTCCATAATCGCTCAGAAGACCCTGTGCCTCCTCGATTTGTTTTGGCTTTTGCATAAGGTGAAGTAGGATGGCAACTCGATAGCATTCTGTGTCCCATTCCTCCCGAGGTAATGTATACATGGCCTGTAATGCAAGTGTTTTATTGTCAGATTCGACTAATGCATTCACCACACACAAGTGAGCATCACGCTATAAAATATATAGGTTAGTGAATGTACGGTTTCCTTTTTTTTGTTTAGTTGTTCTTTTTTAAAAAAGGAAAATATGTGTAAATCATATAGCGAACATACATGACGATGTTTACCTCCAGAACATAACCTGATTCAATCACCTTTGTAAATAAGCGCCACATCATGGTATCGTAGATAGGATTTTCATCACTC
This sequence comes from Backusella tarrabulga, assembly GCA_024139415.1. Lineage (NCBI taxonomy): Eukaryota > Fungi > Mucoromycota > Mucoromycetes > Mucorales > Backusellaceae > Backusella > Backusella tarrabulga. Next base: position 20,776 of record VCJJ01002309.1, on the reverse strand, counting down.
TGCTGAACGCCTGATACCAACGATTGAATATTAGGATCACATAAAGATTTGATGATGGAAGAATATATTTTTGAAATATCCTTGTTGGTCCCATCGTGCTCCGTCAATTTAATGTGCTGCACGTCTTCTTGAAGCATGTGAAGTGCAGATTGAACATCATCCTTCTCAAGCAAATCGTTTACCTGGTTGCCAAAGTGGATACTGTTTCTTCGGTTCGGTTGAATATCATCCACAATGGAGTGTGCTTCAAGTGCATGGCTACTATTGCTTTCTTCACTTTCATCATAACCACGGGAGATAGGGTTCGTGGGTCTTTGAATAATAGATTGACGCCTTTCCTCTTTGGTTGGTGCTGATGATGGTGAAAAAAAATTGGGCCAGCCTTCAAAGAAACGTCCAAAGATGGGCGGTGCGGTATCCGTCCAGCTATTTGGAAATGAAATTCGTTTATTATCGTTTGACCTTGGTATATGCCGTGACATCTAAAGAGAGTATGAAGGAATAATAAAAAAACGACGATAATAATGGGTGGTACCCTTATTTCGTTTTTTGTAATTACGATAACGAAGAACCTATCTAATGATGAACGATATGTTTGAGCTGTTTCTGAATCTGTGCATCAATTAATTTAAATATGATACTTATTCTAGGCCTTTTTTTAAATGAGAGATTAAACCTTAATTGTATTATACCTTTCTCTTGCTTTCAAGACAATTGACATTAGTAATGCAATATTTTCTTTAACGGCTTTATAAAGAAGAAAAAAAAGGAGAGGAGCGGTAAGCAACAAAATAAGGAAGTCAAGTATAAATTAAACAGCATAAAAAAACAAAATAAAATAAAATAAAAAAAGACGCCGATCATACTACATTATGGATCGACAAAGTGCTAAATAAAACTCAATTACTATTACAAAGAAAAAGACGAATAATAAAAGAAAAGAACAGCTGAAATATAATCTCGACTGGTTTAATTAACTTTTACAAAATAAAAAATGAATCAGCTTATTCTTTACAAATAAAATAAACGAACAAAATTCAAAATGGACAGCTTTTTTTCAAAACATTTTTATGCAGCACTTTAAAAAACAGTATCGGCATGAAAAAAGTCTAATAATAATCTAAAAAAAAAGTTTATTGAAGCTTATGATTTTGACTCTCATATTCCGCCAACTCCTGTTTGGCTTTTTCCATATCAATACAACAAATAATAATGGTAGCAGCCACAAACAAACCCAATACAAAAGGAAAACCCATCCAGATACTCGAGGTTCTTTGCGTGATGGCACCAATCACCACAGGACCAATCCATGAAGAAGCCTTGTTTACAATACCAAACAAACCAAAAAATAGATTTTCCTTTCCTTTAGGTACCAATTCTGCAAGAAGGGTTTGCTGCCATGCCCAGATGGGAGCAGTAAATAGACCCTGCCATACATTAATCAACCAGAGTTCACCTGTGGTCTGTATATTATATTAGACTTTTTTTATTTTTTCATTATTTTTATTAAATTACCTTTATACCAAAATTATCAAAATGAATACCAAAACATCCCCAAATTGGTACCATGCTGGTCAACACCACGATAATCAATAGGTTTGTTTTTGTACTAATATTGAAACGTTTTGAAAACCACAAAAAGAACAAGCATCCAATAATCGATGTGATTGCTGTGATAAGACCCAGAAGCGTGTTTTGCTTTGCGGAGAAGCTTGTAATTTGAACCTGGATGATACTTGTCATTTGACCAATAGTAGAGACAGCATCGGAAAACATAAAATAAGCAAATATGTACATGAATAGATAACGTAATTTTTTGGCCTCTCTGTTATTGACAACAAAATAGAATGATGATATGAATTAAAGAAGTTCTTTTTTTTTTTAAAATAAAAATAATTTTCTTTCTTACCTAAGAGCTGCTATAATAGAAATCCAACCAATTGTGAAGTAATTAGTTCCTTCAGGTAAAGGAGGACCCTTTCTACCCTTTGGTTGAAGGAAAAAATATGGTACAGCAAGCAAGACCCAATAAGCGCCGCACACGACGGTACCAATATAGTTGAACACGGGTACATTACCAAATACCTGTTCAACACCAGGCTTAAAGTCGTATTTACCCTCCCATGGAATGAACGAGATGCCCGATAGTAACCCACTGACAACTAAAAAACCAATATTGGAATGGGTGGTGGAGATGGCAGATACATGGTTTCGCCATTTGTCTGTAATTTGTAATTTTTCGCTGTCTGATAACGTTTCATCTCTCTTTGCATTTCTTACAATTGGAAGATTATCACTGATAATTTGATATTAATTATGATTAAGTTGCAGTTTGCGCATGTGTGTGTGTAACTCACCTGAGGCTTGGAAATGCAGCAGCATAAAAAACAAGGGATGCTCCATACGAGATCAATCCAATCGTCATGATAGCCATCATGCTACTCCAGTGTGATCCATCATCACCTACAAGCGCAATAGGCAGGATCTGAGCTGCACAACCTATCACTGTGGAGCCCAGTAAAATGTAGCGATTCCATTGCCCATAATCTGCAAGACTTCCAAATGCCGTAAATAGCACAAACTGGATAGAAAAGGCAATGGCTTGTACATAAAGTAACATGGATGAAACGGGGATACCATTCTCTGCACCAATCCAGTTGATGTTGCAAGGCTTTAATGTGTCGTCCATGTCGCATCCTTTTATTTGTGGATTATTGGGATCGAACCCGCCTTGAAAGGCTAGGTACTGTAATATAATTGGCATATAGCTATAAATGGTATACCCGTTGTTCTAGTAATAACAAATGTATGTAAGTTATATATGAATATTATTTCCATATTTGTAGATATAATATATATATTACTCCATTATAATACAAGTAATAACTCCAAAGTTCACGTTTTGTTGTTGGTGGCTGACTAGGCTCTGGATTTTCCTTCTCATCAGCATATTCAATATATTCAAAGGGGTCCTCTTTCTCCTCTTCTTGTAATAAAAGCTTTTTTATACTTGATTTTATGCTCATTTATATACACAAAAAAAAAGAAAGAAAGAAAGAGAAAGGAAGCGGAAGAGGAGAGTGAAAAAAAGTAAAAAGTTAAAGGGAAAGGAAGAGAATTAAGGGAGTGTAAGGAGAGAGAGAGGTAGAATATATGCAGACAAAATTTTTTTGACTTTATAATAATAATATTATATGTTGTTTATTTACATTTCATTAAGCACCGGCGATATATTTTCCCCAAATAGATCATTCTAAATGCATTTGATAATATTAGATTATGTATGCGCATAGAGAAATTAAAGATTTTACCTTTTTTATAATAATATGATGACAGTCTCTGTTTTAATTCTCTCTGTCTGGTCCTTTGAAATATCTTATACTCCTTTAATATTTGTTCAGAGTAATGACCATTACCATCAACTACGTTCGTCACTTGTTTTTGAAGCTATTTCAATCCATGAGCATTTATATTGTTATCTGGTTTATTTTTAGCTCCAAATTGAAACTTTACATCTTCTTGCATATATTCATATTATCAGCCATAAATTAATCAATCTCCATATTCGTATTCAACCGTGATGGATCGATTAATCACTCTCACTCTCACTCTCACTCTCCCGTTAACAGTTAGAGTTTGGAAGAAAGTCCTTCGGATTTCACTTGTTTTTGATCTCGTGTGTCTAATTGCTCCTTGACAGCATTGAAATAATTAACCAACTCGTGTACGTCATTTGAAAACAATAGTTTTTATTGTTGGCTCTCAATTAAAAAATAACTAATCTAAGTAAGTCTAAATCATCTTTCCCTTTTATCTCTTTGAATGTACCATGTTTTTTTTTTGTGATCCCATGTATGTATCTGTTGCCTTTGCAATTTTTTTAAATGGTTTATTCATTTCCTGTTCTAACCTTGATAGACTTTGAATACTTGTAGTGAATTCATCCCAATTCTGTATAAACAATAAAAGAAACCTGTTGCTCCCCCTGCCTCTCTCTCTCTCTTTTTACCTTGCTGATTTTCCTCGATTTTTAAATTGAGTCTTTCAATTGAATTTAAATCATCTTCATTAATTTAAACTTTTTTTTTGGTTTCTTTACTTTGGCAGTTTTAAAGTAAAATGATTCAGCAAAGAGTATAGCGAAGCATTGTGTTTTTTTTTCTTCCTTTTTGAAGCATTTTTTCTTTTCAAAGATTTACATTGTATCTCAACAAGTACATAACAAGTGCTTAAATCCTTCTTGAGGGAAATAAAAAAAAGCAAAGTATATCTAATTTAATATGTAGTAAAAAGCGCTGTACATGTAATGATATCCTTTTATAAAAGTATTCTTTATTTACATTTCATTAAGCACTGGTAATATATTTTCCCAAATGGATAAACCCTAGATATACCATTAGATAACATAGCTACATCGCAAGACATCCATACCTTTTTGTAATAGTCAATATGGCAATCAGCATAAGATGCTAATCCCTGTTTTAATTCCCTCTGTCCCGTTTTTTGAAATATCTTGTACTCCTTCAACATTTGCTCTGAGTACTGCTGATTATCATCACTTGCTTTTGTCACTTGTTCTTGAAGCTAATGTTGTCATGAGTACATAATAGTTCCTCTCTCTCTTTTTTTTTTTTATTGTTACCTGGTTTATTTTTGTTTCCAATCTAATGATCCGCTCCGATTTACCTCTTCCTGTGTCGTTCATTTTATCAGCCATAAAATCAGCGATCCCCATATTTGCATGCGATTTTGATGGATCCAGCAGACGTTCTCTTTCTGCCGTTAATGATTGAAGATTCGAAGAAAGCTCTTCAAAATCCACTTGTTTCTGATCCCTTGTGTCTAATTTCTCCTTGGTAGCATTGCAGTAATTAATCAACTCGTGTACGTCGTTCAAAAACAATATACTCTGTCGTTGTCTCTAAATTAGAAAAATGATCTGAATAAACCTGATAAATCATCTACTTTTGCTATGGATATACCATTTCTTTTAGCGATTCAGCATAGGTATCTGCTGCTTCTGCAATTTTTTTTAATGGCTTGTCCATTTCCTGTTCCAATATTGATAAGCCTTGGAGACTTGCAGCGAATCCATCATAGTTTTGTTCCAGTTCTTGATAAACAAAACCCTGTTAGTTCTCTTGCAATCCCTCGCCCCTCTTCTACTTTACCTTGTTGTCTTTTTCCAATTCTTAAATACATTCTTTCAATTGCGTTTAAACTATCTTCAAATTTATCAACTGTGCTTTTCATATCCTCGAATTTCTGATCTGGTTTTTTAACTTTGGGAGTTTTAAAGAAAAATGATCCAAGCAATGTAGGCTTGGGTTTTGATTGGATAACAGTCTTGTCGGAAATCTAATTTTTTTTTTTTTATAAGGCATGTGTTTATTTATTTTTTTTGTTTTACTTACAAAATCAACCGATTCCAAAAACATTCGTGTGGATGATGATTTCTGTAAAAGAGGATGCCTTGAGATACGATCCATAAACCACTGTAAACTGTGATATATTGATTAGTTTATATGATACATTATTTCTATCAGCCATTTACCCCAATTTTCTATGCTCGATAAAGGCAGGATCAAAGCGACCACCGTTCATATAATCTAAAAATAAACAATAGTAATAAGATTAAGATGATGAAGGCTACTCTATTCATGTACACTCATCGTACTCAGTATATGCTTCTCGGGTAAAGGAGGTATCACACAAGCAGGAAATTCACCAGTTAATGCATTAAAAAGCCAAACAAAATCTCTAAACCTTCGTTGTACAACATTCGTCGGTTTGAAAGTTTCTAAACTGGTCTATTTATATTTGTTACTTATCCACTTGACAGGTATTTTTTTTTGAAAACAATAAACCTTACTTTTGTCATGACTTGATAAGTAACATGATCAATGTCTTTTTTTGGCTCCATCACTTGAATGCTCATAGCCTTGGGTCTCTCTTTATCTTCTTCCTCTTCGAAAGGATCGAACGTGCTTGATGATGCCATATTCTGCATTCTATTATTATTAGATGGTAAAGTATTATTATAAATATTTATGCTTACAGTTTCATCGTAGTCTTCACTCCAATTATATGAACTTGACATGATATAAATAACAAATATGTAAAAGTAAAACAAGACGAAAAAAAAAATTAAATTTGAAATGAAAGTTTTACAGTCGCAGAAAAAAAGAAGGAATAACAGGAATGACATCATTTTTTTAAGCTGCTGAGATGATATATAATGGGTTTTATTATCAGGTTGGTATTTGGTATATAAATATATATATATACAAACAGGTTAAAGAGAAAGAGAGAGAGAGAGGATGAAATATACACACACAAACACAAACAAACAAGGATATTGTTGTTTGAAGTGGATGATGCTGATGTTAAGTGATATAAAGATGGGGTGCGTGTGTGTGTGTATACAGTTCATAGGATATGTGCGTTGTATTAAATAATGCCGTAGTCGTCGTCGTTGTCGTAGTAAACAGATGATATTATAAATAGGATAACAATAAGAAAAGAAGAAAACTACTTTATTTTATGCTGCAATCTCAAAATACTTCGCACATCGGCAGTGAAGCGCAAAGCATCTAAAAATGGTAGGAGATCCAATAAACTCTCATCGTTGGGGTTTGATATCCAGCTGGGTAGTGCAATTCCATTGTCTACATATAATAAAGGATTTTTAGAAAACTTTAAATTTTGTGTGTATACATAACCCCAACAAATATTATTTACCTTTGTAAAGATCAAATGCCACTGGACTGTTGTCCACCAAACACACCTTGCTCAAGTCTGGCTCTGCTAACGTAAGATCCTTCAAGAAATTGCCGTTTTTAACTACACATGACTGTCTACTTGTTAATATTGTACCCCCAATCATTGTGCTCTCTTTTTACCTGTCGAAAAAACCGTTGAGATATCACACTATCTTGATCCAGCCAGTCTATCACGGGGTCAGCATATTCTGCCATAGATGCCGTATAAATGGCTATTTTATACCACTGACTTATCTGAGAAACAGCAATTACTATTAGTACTACTGTTTTACAGCCCACACACACGCACACGCACACACTGCCCACTTACTGTCTTTAAGAAAAAGTCAACATGAGGTCTTTTATACACTTCATAAATAAGGCTTTGTTTATCACAGGTCACCTCAATCTTTTTACGAATGACGGATGGGCTAACAGACTTTTGCATTGATTCCTCTGAACCGAGGCGAACCGAATGAATCAGCGTTTCATCCAAGTCTAATATAAGAGTTTTTCCCTTATAGTATTGCATTGCAGCGGGTATATTGTTCTTCTTTGCTGTTGCTGCTGTTGCTGCTGGTGCTATTCTATTAGTGGGTCTTTTTGAATGAAACAGTATTAAAGAGCAAACAAAGCGATAGACGGTGTTGAGGTAGTCGTATATGTGGGAGAAGAAGAGTTTTGTTCGTCTTTTACGTATTGGGCTTGTGGTGGTGGTTGAAAATGCAGTAGCAACAGTAGCCAT
>VCJJ01002301.1:23520-35031 GCA_024139415.1 Backusella tarrabulga | reverse complement strand
AAATCTTGGGCGGTAAGCACGATAACTTGCCCGAATCCGCTTTCTACATGCAGGGTGATATCAATGATGTCCAGAAGCGTGCTGAAGAACTCGCCAAGGAAATGAGCACTCAGTAAACATCATCTTGTTTTTGATAAAATACAACTATAATATTATCTTGTTTGTTTTTTTATATATTGGATTTCTTTTTTTTTTATCTCTTCCCACATAGAAATGACTCAATAAAAATCTTTCACTACTAAAAGACTTATTGTCGTCCTTCAATCCAACCGTTATTTAGAATTGCTGTTTTTGGGAAACAAACGATCGGCTCATGACCGCAGCAGTAATAGCTGGAGTAAGCATGAGTCATCACGCTGCGGTGCGTGGTTTTTATCACTGACTTTTGTCCAAATGCTGAGGAATGTGCGTGTATAAATAAATAATTTTAAAAATACGGGATTTTCAACGCTCTTTTTTCCACTTTATATACTTATAAAAATCATGAACAGTGACTTGAGTGTATTCAATATTCCAGCAGACTTGCTGTCACGCTTTGAACCTGCCGAGAGAGTACAAGAAGAACAACTATTAAACCAAGTCAAGGAAGAAGAAGACGCCACTGCAATCAATGCGCGTGCGTTGGAACGATTACAAATCCAAGAAGAGCGATTGCAAGACGAGAATGGCAATCTAACCTGTCGCACCTGTGATTTGAATTTTGAGTCTAGCCAAAGAGAAGAACAACGACTTCACTTTAATTCGGACTGGCATCGCTATAATATCAAAAGACGCTTGGTTTTGAATGCCCAGCCTGTTACGTTTGAAGAGTTTGAAGTGTTGCTAGCAGGTAATTCAGCGGCAGTGTTAATCACGCCCTCAGTGCATTAACGACCCTTTTGTAAAACAGATCTCACTGAAAGCCTATCCGGCTCCGAATCAGAATCAGAAACCTCTGATGTCGATGATGACGATGAAAAGAAGGATAAAATAGAGACGTTGGTGGATAAGCAACAGGAACAGGAAGACGTTGTTGCACCTAAAGCCGATCTTTTGCCTGTGATGAAGAAGTACACGGCGCTATGCTGGTTTCGATTAAAGGACGACATGAGCCAGCACTATGGCATTTACCGTCACTTACTAACACAGCCCAGCGTCGAGTCAGTGGAGAAAATCCAAGCATCTCAGTTCAAAAGCAAAAAGCGAATGTGGGCCATCATCATGGTGGGAGGTGGCCACTTTGCAGGCTCCATCATGGACGTGGAAAAGAGTGGGCGTAGTGAAAACCTGGTCAAAGTGCTTTATCACAAAACATTCCATAGATATACAAGTACGTATACAAATATGAATGATAATGGCTCAATCAATGATTAAACACCACCATTTTAGCGCGTAGAAAACAGGGTGGGTCCCAATCAACAAATGATAACGCAAAAGGTGCTGCAAACTCTGCTGGTGCGATGATTAGAAGATATAACGAGCAGATGCTCCAGGAAGAAGTGCGCCAAGTTCTTCAACAATGGCGCACACACCTCGAAGCGTGCGAATTTGTATTTGTACATGCACCAAGTGGGAACCGCAAGATTGTATACAACTATCCTGACGCTGTTCTTGTCCAAAACAGCTCCACTGTCAGAAGCATCCCATTCACTACTCGCAGACCAACACTCAACGAACTGAAGCGTGTTTTCATTGAATTATCAACACTAAAATCTATCCACATTGATGCAGACACACTTCAGCAGTTTGAACAAAGACAGCTTGAAAAGTACGAGTTGCAGAAATCCCAACTAGAACGGTCAAAGGCACAAAAGAAAACAGTGGACACAACCGAGAAGATAGAGATAGATCCTGACTTGGAGAAACTGATTTCGTTGGTCAAGCAAAACAAGGCAGGCGTCGCAATCGAGTTTATAAGAAAGCACATGAATTTACCCGTTTCTGGACTCTTGCCCGAGCAAGTAGAAGACACAAGACACTATCCAACTATGCTGCACATTGCTGCGAGTACTGGCTGCAACGAATTCGTGACATGTCTTTTGCGCCAGCATGATGCCGATCCAACCATTATCAGCGATGCCGGAAAGAGCGCCTATGAGGTATCCAAATATAAACTCACCCGTAACGCATTCAGACGCTGTATGTATGATATGCCCGATAAATGGGATTGGCTGGGCGATGCACGGGTGCCAAGTCCGCTTTCTGAGAAGCAAGAGGCAGAGCAGGCCGCAAAAGAACAAAAGAAGCTTGCCAAGGAGAAGGAAAAGCAGCGATTGATTGACTTAGAAAAGGCAAAGGCAGAGGCAACACGTGAAGCAAAGGAAGCAGAGGCCAAGTTTGAAAAGATGCAGGCACAACGCGCAAAGGGAAACATGATGCCGATAGCAAGAGCATTGGGTGTCGGCTCAAGTGCTGTCAACACTGCAAATATGTCGCCAGATGCACGTATGCGTTTGGAGAGAGAGAAGAGAGCAAGAGCTGCAGAGGAGAGAATGAAGAGGTTGGGGAAATAGAAAGTTCATTAATAAAATGACATGTATATTCATTTAGACCTGTCCTTATCGTATTGTAGTTGATATTGTGTAAATAAAAAATTATACTAATAAGATGATCCATTACTTTGCAATTAGAATTGAGGCTAATCTTATTGTATTCTGAGAAAAAAAAAAAGCTCGCTTGACTTCCCAGCTTTTTGGTAACTCAGCTTTTTTTATAACATGACTGAATACAAATATACATGGATAAAGACACATTCTTAATTTGAAAGAAAAACAAAAAGAAAACTATTGAATGTTTCTGAAAGCCCTATACATTAAAATGAACTCGCATATGATCAACGCTTTTCATATCGAACTGCTTCTTTTGTGAAGGCATGTTTTGAACTTTAATTAAAAAAAAAAAGTTTATCTGAACTTAATGTTACAAAATATATGTTACATTTGCTTTGTCGAAACCCTTAAAAATGATACACTCTTCTTCTTCTTTTTCCATTTCTTTCTCTGTATTAATTATGAATATTTATTCCTCTATTAATGCCTACATCGCGGTTAAACGTAGTTTTTTGTATACAACTTATTCTTTTCTCCCTACCCCGTAAAAGCTTATTTTCATTAGGCTGAGGCCAGTGCAATTTAACAATGACCCCGAAAGTGATACGGAATTGAGGTAACCGATCACAAAGAATATATATATCAATACAATGAAATGTACAAACCCCCCTCCTCCTCCTCCTCCTTTTCTTTTTCTTTCTTCATCTATTTTCATGTCTCTCATTTCTGATAACAAAAATACTGCACTTTCAGTATTGGGTGCAGTATCTGCCATTTCAGTGGTGTATTCCATCTATCGTTCACTTTCAACAGATAAAACCAAGTTAGAGATTCCAACCCCTGATTCATGTTATCCTTATGTTGGTACGTTTATAGCTCTTACGAATAGAATATATTACTCATATACATAAAGGCCACTTACTGTCTTTGGGAAACCTCCCTGGCAAGAAAATTGCAGAGTGGCATTCCAGATACGGCCCTCTCATTAATGTTAGAATGGGTGTTCAAAATTGGATATGTATCGGAGATCCTACTTTGGCACATGAATTATTTGTTACCAATTATAATGTCGAATCTGCTGGTAGACATTATGCTACTTATTCTTCTAAATACTATAGTTTTGGCAAAAAGTAAGTCAAGGTATATATTGGGGGGTCATATATTAAATAAGTCATGTTTAGAGGTATCGTCTTTGCTGATGCAGATGCGGGTTGGAAAAAGGCACGGTCAGTAGGTAAATGGTTTTTCTGCAAAAAAAAAACTCCGTCAATCTTTCTAACTCTTTTAAAAAGTACTTAATGTATTGGCACCAAAGGCTGTCGAGAAATATTTGGATTTAATCGAGCAAGGTTCAAGTGATTTGGTAAACAGACTCATCAAGGCAACAAAAGCAGACGGAAGTGTGAATCCTACCAAGAATCTTGAACTTTATTCATTAAGTATCATATCAAAGGTGACATTAGGTAAAAAGTTTGAGTCTGTTGAAGATCCAGATTTCAAAAAGACGTCGTCTATTATTGAGGAAGGTATTAAAATGGCAGGTCCTGACTATGACATGCCCAACTTCTTGCCTATATTTGGTCCGTTAAACTACTACCTGGGTGTGGAGAAGAAAATGAGAGACTTTGTAAAGAACGAACGCGATGTCTATTTTGGAAAGTACATTGAGGAATCACGTAACAACAAGGTTGAAAATATCATCACTGCTTTGCTCTATGATGGCGAGACATTCAACGAAGAGGAGGTGCTTGTTATCATCAGTGATATGTTGGCGGCTGGATCTGAAACGGTCTCCACCACTTTAAGTTGGGCTATTTGTATTCTTTGTAATTATCCAGAGGTTCAAAAGAAGATGCAAGAGGAATTGGATGCCTTTTCTAAAAAGCATGGTAATTTACCGAAATTTGTGGATAGACCAGAGGTACCCTATTGTGCTTCTGTTATTAGAGAATGCATGAGATACAAATCAACAACTCCATTTGGTATCCCTCATAGAGCTACAAAAGAACGTAAGTGTCTAATACAACCTATTATTGATTTGTATACTCATAAATACCAGTTAATATCAGAGGCTATACCATTCCCAAGGATTCTATCCTTATTTCAAGCATGGATGCCATCCACTTAGGTGCCGGATACTATGCAGACCAAGAGAGATTTATTCCTGAAAGATTCTTAAATGACCCTAAAACAATGACGGCCGCTTCTAATGGTAAATTCTCTGAAAGAGATCACTTTAACTTTGGTTGGGGAAGACGCCTCTGTCCTGGTATTTATTTAGTAAGTGTATTCCTAGCTTACCTCCTCCCAGATTTACTTATTTCTTTTCAAAAACTAGGCCGAAGTTGAAATATTTAATGCATTCGTCAACGTCTTTGCAAAGGCCACCGTAGAACCCATCTACGAGAATGGAAAGGCATCCTTCCCTAATTTTGATGGTGCAAGAGCAGGCGGCGTTACTACATTGCCACTTCCATTTAATGTGAGATTTGTGGAGAGAGTCTAAACTATGCTTTGCCTTTTTCTATATATTTCTATCAACTCTAATAATTACAAATATGATTATAAATACAAATCTACTATTCAATAGTGAACAAAAACTAAAACGCCATATACTTGATATATATATATATATATATATTTTTTTTGCAAAGACAGCATGTATCAAAGGTCTAGTATATGTGGCTGTAAAAAGTCTATTCATTTTATGCATGGTATTAAAAAAAACTTGACTCTATTTCTTGTTCGTTTCTTCTTTTTTTTTTCTCTCATTCTTTCTTCTGGCTACATTAAATATTAATGCTTCCGTTACTTTCAGATAAACATAAAAATACTACCTTATCCGTGCTAGGCGTAGTCTCTACCATATCAGTTGCTTACGCAGTGTATCGCTTAATCCGTTCTCTTAGGAGAAGTACTGGAATAAACAAATATCGAAAGATGTGGCGGTTTAAGATATCAAGTAGAGAAATAATTTGATCTTAAGAAATCACATGTCATTATTTAAAAACAAGGTTTCAAATAAAAAGATGGATTGTATAAAATGCGCTATTATTATAATCATTTGCATCAACACTTATCGCATTGCGTGCCTTACAAAGATGTTTTAAATCGATTTACTCGATACCCGTAGAATATGGGAGATAACTACAAGAGATGTGATGGAAGTGAAGAAAGGAGAGGGATAACCCAGGTATTAAACAGCAGGGAAGTATATTGATTCCGATCATCACTTCTCACTGAAAATGGAAGGTGAAGGAGTTGTATTTGCGACTCGGTTTATTTTGCTATTGGATAATGTGATTAACGTTGGTGTTTTTATTCCATTTCTATGGTTTACATGCATAACACTGTTATAAATAGATAATATTGGGAAATAAATGGCTTGAAATAATATGTGTTTATAGGTAAAAAAAAAATAGGCGTGATATTTTAGATGGAATACAATTGGAATAAAAAAAAGTATGAAAGTGAATTTTTGTTTTTAGACCTTGCCATAGTTGGTACTCCTTCTACGGAGCCAACCACCAAGGCAATAGTAAATAGTTGCAAGGAATAAACAGCACATACTTGCAAGTGTACACCAAGTTGCAGGGCCAACATTACCATCAATAGCCTCATCAATTGCATTTGCATTATTGATGCCTTTGTATGCCAAGACAATCATAACGCAAAATACAACTAAAAGGACCAAAAATGCTAGTAGCGTTGCCACTGCTGCCATGGAATCAGTTATGCGACTATAGTGTGTGGAAACAGAGAAGATAAATGCAAACAAAGTCAGTGCGAAACCACACCAATAAAGAATAAAGTTTACAAGAAATGCCTTGTCGTATCCCTCTAGACCAGAGACAAAGTCATTGATATTTGTGGCATCGGCTAAAATATAGATGTAAATGACGTTATCTATGGGTTAAATCACTATTAAGACTTACTCCAAACAAAGGCAGCCTGTGGTGTATCACAGTGGTTTACTGTGCCATTATTACCCGTATACGCATTCCTATACACGCATTATATATTTAATGTACATTGCAAGCTATTGCTGATCTTACCATAAACCAAATTCTATAAACTCATCATTATCCTTATTAAGACGAGCCAGATAAAGACCTCTTATAAATGCTGTATTGTAAGTATTACCCAAAAGAGTAAAGAACTGGAAGACCAAAGCGGCAAACGCAAACACTGAAGCAAAATATTTAAAGAAGCTTGCCCAAAAGCCCATTTGTTATAATTGAATATATTTTATTTGATGGCAAAGAAGAATAAGACTAGAAAATGATTGAATGCAATTGCTTTAAGTAATATTTTTTTGATCCACCCAACAAAATGAATTTGAAACTCTTTTTAGCATTAGATTCACAGTTGACATTTTAGTTATTTTTATCCAAGTCCTTTGCGTTTGTTGCTGTCTTTATTACATATTTAATATCATTTAGCCTTTTTACATCTTCATCGCATCGCTGGGACTCTTGTCTAATTCAGAACTGCAGTATACTTGTCAGTTATCATTTCCATATCCTTTTCAACCGTGCGTATCTTACCGTAATTGCTTTGAGAAATCATCTTCAATGTCATCGTCGTCCCAATTATCTTCCCAAAAATGAGCATCATCCTGATCCTCTTCATTCTCTCCCCAATCTATAAAACGAACAAAGAGTGTATCAGAAATATCTTTCTCTTTTCTCTTTTACAAAGTACAGATACATTGGTTTTACACCTTGTGTAGAACTCCCTCTTTTCATTACCTTCAGCAGCAAATTCTTCAAATTCATCGTCATCTTCGAGTGCCCCTAATTGGGCCAAGTTCTTCTTTAAAGACTCTTCGTTTGTGGCCGTCTGTTCTTGAGGGTTTGACATATTATGTGTAGTGTTGTAGAGAGATTAAAAAGTAGAAAGAAAAGGTATTATGCTCAAAAAAAAACTGCTGCTAAAAAAATAGACGCGTAGTCGTAGACGTAAAAAAAAAACGTCACCATCTTGCCATTTTCGGAAGAATTCTTGTTTAAAATTCAAACTTGTAAAAATGACGAGTTTAAAGGCGTAAAATTGTCTGATTTAAACTTGGGAAATTAGCCCAAGCCAATCATGGGACATTGGACAATGTTTGGCTGTAAAGAGAAACTAGACGCTAATTTTTAGAATGGAAATCAATAAGATCAAACAAAAAGTTTATTAATTAAATAAAAAGCTCTATAATCGTTTTTTTAAAAAGAAATGATAAATTGATATAATAAAAGTGACGTATGTATATGTATATGATGGCAGAAAGGAGATTTTTTATGAGAGAGGTGAATTTTAGTTCTTCTTGGCACGTCTGGTCTTGACAGCCTCTGCCAAATTGGATAGCATCTCTTCAGTAGTAGCAAAGTCAACACAAGCATCTGTGATGGAGACACCGTACTTCAAGGCGGAAGGACCTTCTGCAGGAACATTCTGCTTACCCTCATTGATATTGGATTCAATCATAACACCAATAAGTGAGTCATCACCAGCAGCAACTTGTTCAGCCAAGTCGGCGGCAACCTTGGGTTGGTTGCGATGATCTTTGGAGGAGTTACCGTGTGAGCAGTCAATCATGATGTTTGCACGAATACCAGATTTGACACAAGTCTCTCTTGCTTTGGCGACATGTTCCTTGGTATAATTGGGTCCATCGTTGGAACCACGCAAAATAACGTGGCAGTCTGGGTTACCGGTTGTGTGTGTAATACTGACGGTACCGTTCTTAGTAACACCGAGGAAGTGGTGAGGAGCAGCAGCAGATCCAATACCATCAATAGCTACCTTGACATTACCGTCGGTACCGTTCTTGAAACCAACAGCGAAAGAGAGACCGGAGGCCAATTCACGGTGGAGTTGAGATTCGGTGGTACGTGCACCAATAGCACCCCATGTCATAAGATCGGCAAGGTACTGAGGGGAGATTGTATCGAGTAATTCAACAGCGACAGGCATACCAGAGGCTGTCAATTCACAGAGAAGCTTACGACCAACACGGAGACCCTTATTAATGTCATAGCTATAATTTATACAAATCAATTGTTTGTTTGTTAGTATTGGATAATGCAAACATATATATATATATATATACAAATGTATTACCTGTTGTTGATATCAGGGTCATTGATCAAACCCTTCCAGCCGACAGTAGTTCTGGGCTTTTCAAAGTAGGAGCGCATGATAATAACAAGTTCACCTTTAAGGCTTTCTTTTACCTTGAGCAATTTTTGACCTAAAAAAATTAAAGTTTTAGGGGGATCAACGAATTCACATTAACAACCTTAAATATACTTACAGTATTCTTTGGCAGCTTCGGTATCATGAATAGAACAGGGACCAACAATGACAATGAGACGGTCATCCTTTCCTTGGAGGACATCAGAGCACTCCTGACGAGCCTTGGCAGAAGTTTGCTGAGAAGCTTCAGACTATGAAAAAAGAATGACAAGTTGAGTTTGACATTTTCCTTTGGTTCATTACGAATGTACTTACGCAGGGGAATTCTTCTTGCAAATAAGCAGGAGTCAACAAGGCGTTGTAACCAGTAACACGGAGATCTTCCATCATTTTTATGTAAGTATGTATAAAGTAAAAACTTGAACAGTTAATAAAGAAAGAGAAAAAAAAAACGAAAAGAAAATCAACGAGGAAGTCAAAATATATGGTAATTCGATAACACAAAAGTAAATAAACAGTCCTTTTTTTAAAATTTTAATGCAAACAAGGCAATAAATCCAATGACTCA
This sequence comes from Backusella tarrabulga, assembly GCA_024139415.1. Taxonomy (NCBI): domain Eukaryota; kingdom Fungi; phylum Mucoromycota; class Mucoromycetes; order Mucorales; family Backusellaceae; genus Backusella; species Backusella tarrabulga. The sequence continues at coordinate 25,752 of VCJJ01002301.1, read as the reverse complement.
CATACACTCATTCCATTTTTTGCTAGTTTAGTGCGGCGATTCAAGAAAACATATATAAACATGTTGGTTGTTCATTTATTATAACAGCTATGAAAATTTACAGTACTTTTTTAATCAATTTATATACACATATATGCAATGTTTTTTTAGATTCTTCATTTCAAATGCGAGATTTATACTTTATTATACTGCATGGACCCTTTTGTTTATTAATTAACGTATCCCATTATTATTAGAAACAAGAAACACTGAAGAAATACGTTAGACTATCTAAATAAGGACTAAAGCAAAACAAATCGCCCAACGATAGGCTTAGAAAGATATAGAGGAGAGAATGGCATATGAATATGGTTTTGTCATCAAACTATTATTCTCACCAACTTTTACGGATCAGTTTGTTGCAAAAACGGATAGGTAATAAAAATAAAAAGTTACAAAACAATAAATTAAAGGTAACACCGCCAAAAAGTGCCTTGCAACAAAAATTCTGAGTTTTTTTTTTTCGACGATATCAACAGAATACAAAACTCATTGAACTTGATAAGCAGCCAAGTCATATAGTATATCACTATGAATATTGCGTTTAAAGAAACTTCAATGGGTAGCAAAAAGAAGATCTGCAGAAACCAGTTTGTTACCATTTTTGTATTACCAAACAGGGTCCAACTTTATATATAATAACAATCTTATCTCCGCCAATTAAAGCCAAGCATATTTTCGATCCGGCCAATACGTTCTGACACAAACAAACAGAAAACTCGGTTAACATGTATATGGTATATTTGTGTGCGTGGATCAGAAAGATCTTGTCGAAGCTCTGATAATGGTAAGAAAAGAGGAGAGTGAAAAAAAAGATAGCGTTATCAATTTCAATTGGAGAAAGTATTTCAAAACCATCGAAGAGATCCCGTCAAAATTACATCACAAATAGCGTTTTAATAATAACTGACGCGTTATTTAATATCGATTACAGAAGATACGTGTTTGTTACTGAGGAAATTGTAGAATAGCTATACTCATGAACTGTAACCTTTCATCCCCAAAAATAATATTATCCTGTGTTGTTAAATCTCAGGCGGTTTGAAGTTAAATCGATCAGGGGTACATTTGATAAAAAAACTTCTTTTAAGGAAAAAAAAAAAAACAAGCCACCAATGCTCAAAGAGTCGCTAAAAAAATGAGGATGTATATTCTTGATAAAGGTGTATCGCAATATTACGTTTTGTCAGAAAAATCATCAAATAAAAATCTAGTTGATATAACATTCGTCTTTAGACCTAGTAAAATTGAAAGGAGCATCTATACAGAACAAGACTATCAAGCCAACTTTACTGAAATCTTATGTACAAAACGAGGTTGAACACTTCACGCTTCATCTCAAAACCTAAAAAAAAGGAATATAAACAGAATATAAAATGGCACTGGTAGTGCATGGAATATGAAGTAAGTAAGCCCCATAATTGCATAACAGGTATATTATAAATCATTACAATCATTTAGAAATCAAAAGACTTTCACCGCCGTTTCCTACAATATCCATATTTTTGGTTTGTACTCCTTTTTTTTGTCAGCAAAAATACAGTTCAACCTGACAAATTGATTTTTTTTTGTATTTTCAAATCAAGTTTCACTTGACGCATTTACCATTTAACTTGTCGCAATTTTATAATACAAAAATACACAAAGTCGCGCCAAGTAGAATTTTAAAATGCGACAATTTGATTTGTAAACACTGTACTTGAAAAAAGTATTCCATATTCCATTAAAATCAATAGAATCACTGTTTTAAAATTTTGGTCCAATGAGCGGATACTATTTTCTTACAAATCTCTACAGGAGCAAGCATCCAGTGAGAGTAACGAAAAAAAAACATTACATTTGTCAGGTTGCACTATACTTTGTTTACTTCCAGTTGTTTATCAAAAACATTGGATTTATTAGAACTTGCACACAGGTTCACTTCAATGATTATTTTATAGAACGCGGGTTGTTATTCTGACATTATTCTCTCTGTTAGCAGATACAGATTAATATTTAAAAACATGATTATTAAAGAAATCAAGCTATGGTATCAAAGTAGTAAGCGTTTGTGAAAAGAAAATCGCCATTAGAGCTTTTTTCGCACCATCCTAGGCCTTGATTATTAATCCATCCTGAAAATTAATGCCGCCACGGCTAAACTAAAGACACGCGTTTCAGACTTCATTAAATGATTTCAAATCATTCTTTAAC
>VCJJ01002301.1:11269-23405 GCA_024139415.1 Backusella tarrabulga | reverse complement strand
GTAGACATTTTACTTTCCAACTTTTAAAAGTATTTCAACTCACACTTCATATAAAACAAAAAAAATGTCTCAAGTCTACGTTATTACTGGTGCTTCTCGTGGTATTGGTTTGGAATATGTCAGACAGCTCTCTAGCCAGGAAGGCAATGTCGTTTATGCAGGTGCAAGAAACCCTGAAGGCTCCGAAGGATTGATGGCATTGGTTGACAACAAAAAGGTTTTTGCTTTTACCATTGATGTCAATTCCAAAGAATCTATTGAGGTAAGAAGGTTAACATTGGCTGTATCAATTACATATTTTAATAAATACAAAACAGAAAGCAGCAGCACAGGTGTCTGAAACTGCCACCGAAGGTATTGATGTCTTGATCAACAATGCTGGTATCAGCAGCGGTAGTGCTAGCACCAAAAATGATTTAAACATTTTCAATACGTAAGTGAACAAGTTTATATCAACTTATTATCTTATTAAAAATAATTCTCCACAGACCTAGAGAAGAATATTTGCAGGTAATTGATACAAATGTAGGTGGTGTATCCGACACTACACAAGCATTCCTACCCTTATTACGTAAGCGTGGTAATGACAAGGTTAAGCGCATTGTCAACATGTCCTCTATCTTAGGATCTGTAAGCACCTCTTTTCAACTCGATCATTTCAATGGCAACAGTGCATACAAGGTCTCCAAAACCGCTCTCAACATGTTGACTGCACTCTTTGCAGGTGCACTAGAGTCTGAATCGTTTGTTGTGATTGCCATTCATCCTGGATGGGTTAAAACAACCATGGGCGGAGAGAACGCTCATTTGGAAGTGCCTGATTCTGTGCGTTACCTCATCAATAGTTTCAGCAGCTTGACCACAGCTGACAATGGAAGATTTCTTAATTATGATGGCAAAACTATTGGGTGGTAGAAGTTATTAAGATTATTTATAAATAAAACAATATAATTTATTACGTTATAAGATAATGAAAAGCATAGGTTTCATAACCTTTATTGACATAAAGTTTAACATACTTTGACACAGCCATAAAAGAAGGGGAGAGCTTTGATCTATTTTTACATTTTGCTGTCAAGGCTAAATTGCCTTTTTAGGATTTCAGGAGAACTGTTTGTCCACAAAGCTGATAAAGTTCCGGAGAGAGAGAGAAAGAGGGAAGGCGTACCATTTCATGACACAAGAGGATGGATTTGATTTCCATCGTATTACAATGTAAATAGAACTTCTGCTTTGCTATTTTTAGCACACAATAAAATGCTACAAATCTGGTGCTATCGTCCCTGCAATTTTAGAAGTGTATATGTCTTATTCTTACAAAAAAATATTTTTATACCATTCTAAAAGCTAGATAGTTTAATAACACACAATGAATTCCAAGACATACATATTAATGATTATGGTGGTTAGTAAAGATAAACAGTAGATAATATGATGATGAGTATTTTTTAAATGATAGCATATTAATAAAATCATTTTGTATTTCATTGGTGAGGACTGGACCCACTGCTCTTTTTTTTTCTCTGTTGTTAATAAAGAGCAGGTGAGAGTGTATGATTTATTATAGCAAAACATATGTGTCATCTGAATCCTGTTACAAGTCGATCATCAGTGTAGAACTGTGAGAAAATAGAATGAAATGAGAATCAAAATGTAGTACAGAGTGAGCCAAGTTACTCAACAAAATAAAACATCTCACCGATAGAATGATGAGTAAACCCACAAATTAATAATATAATCTATTCTCCAAGGACTGGTTGGCTCATGCAAGGACATTTACTCATAATTGTTCTTTTAAACATCAAATGCTGCCAAAATGAGTGACCACATAAATTGAACCAATGAATGGCAGCAAACAATAATTTTGCCAGTTGATTGTATCCATTTTTTTCGTTCCATCATTTGCTTTATTACCAATTGACCATTAACATTGCGTAAGTTAATATAGGAAGATCCTCTATTTCATATATCGAGATCTATCGTTCGGCCATTAAAAAAAGTATACGAGAAGAAAGAAGAAAAACGAACCTAAAAATCCATCGAATCCATTACTCTTCAGGACAAATGATAATACAAAAATATAGATGCATGACTTCAAACTATTTATTATTACCACTAAAGTTAATAATAAAGTTAAATCACAACAGAAAAGTGTATCAGAATCATGTTAATCGGAGCAAATAAAGAAAAAGAAATAAAAAAGAGGAGGAGAACAAATAAAGAAAAGATAAAAACAAAGCACAAAAGAGAGATTGTAACAAACGATCAATTTAAGAGATAAAGTTATCGTTTTAATTACTTTACTCCTATTTCGATAGCACACTCCTTCTTTCACGTTTTATTGATTCAAAAAGAGAATGAAATGGGTCGACACACATGCTCCAAAATGATGTCACACCGAATAAAATAAAGAGCATTATACAGCTCCTTTTTTTTTTTTTTATTTTATATTGTTTCTTTATTGTTTTCTTATTTTTTATATTATTATGAGTTTCCAAGCAACTGGTACTTTATTTTATTTTATTGCCAATAACAATAACAGCAACTCAAGTTGTACTAAATGCATTCTTGTTTAGTTAGTAAAAGCGATCAAACAGATGAGGGCTATGATGAACAGCGCTTCGAATTACCAACATTCATTGAAAATTGGTCAGATGAGCAAAAGGCAGGCAAGTGGACCAAAGTAGATAAAATAAAGACAGTAAAAATAATTAAATATATGCTTATACATTATGTATAATATAGAACTTGCATATCAACTGTTATTATGCATTCCTATTTCAAAAACAATAAAAGTAGTAGAGCGATTATCCCCTTTATTACATAGAGACATCATTAGTGTAAGCCAGTTTCTATTCTTCATACATTGTTTATCTCTATTTACATTTATCTTTTATAGTCTTTACCCAATGAAATATCAGTTCAGATTCTAAGTTATTTGGATATAAACTCACTTGTCAGTGTTTCAAGACTCTCAAAGCGATGGAGACTATTAAGCGAAGATCAATCGATTTGGCGACATTTATTTGTTAAAACGGGCTGGGCTTACGATACACAAGAAATTGACCACTATCTCGCCTATCCCGAAAAACGAACATTACTAAAAAGATCAAACATCCCCTCATCAAGTTATACCATTGCAAGAACAAATGACACTGTATACGACCCCACACTATTACCAACTATGCCGGGTGCACCAGCTCGCTTAAAACCATTCAAAAAAACCGGCGATTTGTTCTTTAGCAAACTCAGAGTAAGACAAACCACTCCCGCAACAAGTGGCACTTTAAAACCAACATTGGTCTTTTCATCCAAGTCACAACCTATTTTATCATCAACGCATGTCGTCGAAAGACCCTTTATGAATCGACCTTCACCGAGACGACATGTCAAATACGACGAAACCGCACAATATCATTACATTGAATCAAACGACAAAAGATTTATCAATTGGAAGCGACTCTATCAAAATAGACGCATGATCGAAAAGCGATGGCAAAATGGAAAATACAAGACCAAGTCATTCCCCGCAGAAGACCACATGGAGGACATGCACCAAGGTGCCATCTATTGCTTGCAATTCAATAACAGCATTCTCGTCAGCGGAAGCCGAGACCGCAACCTAAAAGTGTGGAACATGCGAACTGGTGCTTGCCAGTTCACCCTCCAAGGCCATTCCGGGAGTGTGCTCTGCCTGCAGTTCAACGACCGTTACCTGATTAGCGGAAGCAGCGATGCCAGTTTAATCATCTGGGATATCAATACCGGTGAACGTCTACGTACCTTGAAGGGTCACAACGAAAGCGTATTAAATGTCAAATTTTCAGACGATACCATTGTAAGCTGTTCAAAGGATAGAACGGTGCGCATATGGAATCTTCATACTGGAGAACTGGAACGGACGCTCGTCGGGCATCGGGCTGCAGTCAATGCCGTCCAATTCAAAGGAAACATAATTGTATCTGCATCTGGCGATCGGACAATAAAGATCTGGAACAGAGTAAGTGCTTTTTATTTTGCTTTAAGAAATTAAGATTATCTAAACCTTCTCTTTTTTTTTTCACAGACAACAGGTGAGTGCATCCGAACCTTAGATTCACACAGTCGAGGCATTGCCTGTGTTGAATATGATGGCCAGTACATCGTAAGCGGTTCAAGCGACCAAACCATTAAAGTTTGGGACGCACAAAGCGGCGAATGTCTCCATACCTTGGGTGGTCACCTCGAGTTGGTGCGCACCTTGCAACTCAACAGTCAAGCCAAACGTATTGTCAGTGGCAGTTATGATGGAAGTTTAAAGATTTGGAATTTGGAAAATGGGGCTTGTTCAGGTACCATAAGTCAACCAGCTTTAGGACGGTAAGTGTAAACATAATTATAAAGACACATTCATTTACACCATCTTTTCTAGTATTCTTAATTTACAATTTGACTATGGTCGGATTATATGCTGCTCTAACCTTGGTAAAATTGTCATGTACGACTTTACACATAGCATTGACTCACGGTTTCTCATGTAAATTAACACCTTCCTATCTATTTTTGTGTATACAACAAAAACGAAAAACGAATATACATACCTTCTCTTTCTACATACTTTTGTTTCCTTTCTCTAATAATGTCATTAATTGAATAAATAATACGCATCACCACAGGGTTTTGTTATTTGATCATGTGAGCTTCTATTGTTTAACCTTTGTAAACATCAACAAAAGGCAAAGTATAAGACACTTTTTTACTTTTTTAAATAAATGTGGGTGAGTTTTTCTTTCAAAACGAGTTTCAGTTTTAACCGAGAGAAAAAAAAAAAAACTCCTAAGGAATCTCTTTTTGCCACATTAAATGCAACATGGTGTCATCTTAAAAGGTAGGATAAGCTTTTTTTTTACGATAGTATTGCACAAATATTGTCCTGATAAAAAAAAAAGGGGGGGGGCTTATATTATGCATGTTTTAGCGAATGAATTCAAAGTAAAATCAAACTAACGTTTAAGCTCAGGTCTGATTAAATGCCATGCTTGAAATAATACCTGGGAGTATCTCATTGATTTAGGGAAGCTAGGTACAGTGTCTCAGTTGGCATGTGTATGGTAATTATATATACCATACTTGTGCTATTCTCGATAGAATGTTATAGTCTGTTATACTCCCTCCATTGAAGTGTCTGATAATAACCAGGCTTGCTTTTATCACGAATCAGTTTGGCCATAGTAGAGGTGTTTCAGTGGTTTCTATTGGACGATAAAGTGTAAATAGTAAACATCACTTCAAATTATTCATCCACTATCCAAAATCGCACCCCTTTCCCACAATAATTTATGCTAGCTCAACTAGTTGACTGAGGTTACTTTTGTGAGTAGCGGGTATTGTAACAGTTAATCTATTGAGCTATCTGTTCGCAAAGGTACTTCAATTAACATCCACTGGAAATGCATTGTGATTATTCAAATCGGCTAAATATAATAAACGTTTACATAATGTGACGAACACGTTTGATAAAATTTCGTTATTTGAGAGCTTGATACACAACCTTGATGGCTGGTGGATCGAAGCGTTTCAGTATCATTTTTCGAAATAGCTCTTAAAACGTCAAGATGCAAAAGAAAGGTACATTGGCAAAAGTTACTTTCCCCTTTTTCACAGTAAATAAAAGACATACTAGAAAACAAATAAAGCAGAATTGATGGATAATAGGAATAACTTTTCTCATTAATTTGAATTTTTTTCTCATTTTCTTGAAAAAGACAATAATACGCAATTGATCCTCACGCTGTTGAAGAGCTTGTGACCGTCACCCAAAACAATATTCGACAAGTCATCAACATTTTATCACTTTACCGCTTAAATCGTGTCAAGATGGATTATGGTGATGCAAAGAAAATGTAAGTTTCTTTTATCATGAATGGAAACGATCTTTTCGAAGATGTTCTATATAAAGTGATAAATCCAATCAAAAGTCTTCTCGAATTGGCTTGTTTGAAATCCCTGGTGCATTGTTATCTGTTGTTGCTTGGAGAGACAAAACGGTGGAAGAAAAATCCGAAGTTTATTTTTACGATTATGATCGCGCTGATATGATGATTGCGGTAAGACTATTTTAGGTTTAAGATGCTGTGGATCTGTGATATTATGAGTTTTCTCTTAATAGCAATAAATAAAGTAACAAAATAATAAAGAATGAATATCTATAAAACTCTTTATTAAGTGGAAGAGAGAGCTCATAATAAATCAACCATAAACATCTTAAATAGCATAATGAGGTATAATACGTAACACAAATTATATTATCGATAAGATACATCATACACGTACCTTGTATGATGGAAATGTCAAATACGACAGGAGTTCACTAAATTATCTTGCTTAGGAAAACTATCTAAAATTTACACCTTTGAAAGCAGCATCGATGGCCAAGCCTGGCAATCCTAAGGAAAAGGCAGTCATTGAATTGGAATTATTGGCGAAGGCATCTGAAGCCATTGCTGGAGGTGATTTTATATCTGCACAGATTCATGGGTAAGAGGGATGTGGAAATGATTGGAGAAGGATTTAGCATTGACTCTTTCTTTTTTAGTACCGTTCAACAAAATTCACTTATGCCTATACACTCCATCATGTCTTGCGTAAAACCCGCCTCTTTTACTCATGGTGCTATGAAGAGACGAGTCGAATTCCCATCGTAAGTTTCAAATATTATATCCTTTTTCTGCCATGTCTAAAACCCCATCTGTTTTTTTTAGCTGGGTTGATCAAAACTCAAAGGCAGCAAAATATACAAAACTTTTAACTGCAATTCAAGCACGTATGAGCCGTCATTCATCTGCAGATCGCTTCGAGACTAGAGAAAATTACATTCCCGTTTTAAGTGATCGTATTTCTAATGCCTTGGAAAAGAAAGATTATGACACTGCGATTCAATTGATGGATGAGTATGGATTAGATAGAGAAAATACTGAAACATTTAGTGATTTACAGTTGTCTTCGTTCTTAACGAACCCATTATCGAAACTGCCAACCAATGTGAAATCCAACTTTACCAGAAAGTAAGTTGCGCGAATACATATTTTAAGTACAATGTTAAAAAATGATATAGGTATAATAGCCAAAAACACAATACCATATTCCGTGATGGTGGAGCAGCCATTAAAAAATCAACTTCTAGACCAAAGGAGGATTTTGTCGATACCATTGTTGCAGAAGAAGAACTTGAGGCTCCCGAAAAAGAAGAAGAAGTCGATGAACTTGAGGACCTTAAGAAATCAAAGGATCTTAAGGTCGTCACGCGTAAAAAGAATAAGGCTGCTTCTAAGAAACTTAAGGCAACACCGGATGAGGGTAGCTCTTCAAAGAAGAAGAAGAAGAAGAAGACACGAACGTAGATGAGTATTCATATCAATTTAAATATATATATATATTGCAACATATTGTACTAACAAAAAAAAAAGAAAACGTAATAAAAAAGCTGACATTTGCAAAAAATAAAATAGTAATTCATATTGCTCTAGTGTTCGTATCTTTTGAAATAGTTTGTCTCTAGTCCAAAAAGATGGGACTTTAATATTGAGTTTGAGCACGCCAGCGGTTGGTTTTAGGGCACTTCTTTGGCCTATACTCAACTGTGTCTACCCATCGGCTTCGTCTTTCAAATCATGTTTACCCACAGACCAACTCTTTTTCAATATCTCTCGAAGAAGATGTTTTGTAACGGTGTTAAAAATAACATTACCTTGTACGCTTGATAGTTTTTCGTATTTTAATGGCTTCTTTAACACAATCTGATCGATAATAATCATTTAAAGGTATGATTTCCTTTATTTTTTCCCTTTTTAACTTTTGATTCTTATGTTACGAATCCTTTGTATAAAACAAAGATATTCTTGTATTATATCCTAGATGCGACGAATAAAAATATAGCTATAGGGTTGAATGTTATCATATAACTAGTAATGGCATTATATGGCACTCATGAGATACTGTTTTTTATAGGAAACTGATAATTTCTTATTGTATTGTATTTTGTTTTGTATCAGATACGAATATCGATAAAATTTAATTGAACAGCAGATAGAAAATTTGGTTGAGCATCAGACATATCACACAGGCAAAGAATAGCTGTATGGTTGCTACTTCTATATTTTTCAATTCAGCGATTCCATCCAATTTCACCCGCCTATACTGTATCTATATACTGTATCTATATGCTGATTTAGAATGTAAAAGTAGCGATGTCACCCAATTCCACCCGCCTATACTGTATCTATATGCTGATTTAGAGTGTAAAAGTAGCAACAACAGTTTTTAATACTAGAATAAAGCCACAGCTTTATTGATTCATATAAGTACAGTCATTGAAAACGAGTTAGATAAAGTGTTTGGCTTTCATAAATAACTCTATAGACAATGTGCAAAAGACGGATGATGGTTATTTTGTCCTGATTCAAGAAGAAGTATGATTAATTTTTTACTGCATTTACTATACCCACTATGTATAGCTCAGGTCAGTTCAATGATGAGAATGAACTTAAAGATGGTCTAACAGAGCTTTACTAATTATTGAGACATTTTGATATGAACATGTCTCTTATATTAAATCAAAGAAAATAATGATAATATATATAGTTATGAGCACTATGTATGTTAAATATCCAACCCTGAATATCATTGCTTCCTTCACATTCAAAGCTTAAGAGCATCTATTAAAGGCATTTTTTTCTTTTTTATATATTTCAGTATTAAGACAAATATATAAGCAATTTATAATCCCATACTCATTAAATAAAACACATATGAGAGCTCATAAGCATTATATCAGTGTAGTGTCTTATAAAAGCATAATAGAAAGGAAACGCCACAATATAATTTCATTACTCCTTCTTCTGCCTTTTATCTTTGTATTATATGTTTACAATATCATAATAGATTACAAAAACATTCTTGCATTCCAAGAAGGACTTAAGTATAAAAAAGTATTTGGTAGAAAGTAAAATACATTGACATGAGTAATAACCAAAAAAAACTCCGCTTGTGCTGGATTGTCATGAAATGGCTTTTTACTGCATAAACCATTGACACGCCAACCTCCCTCGGTGGCTGGTATATATATATATATATCTAACTCTAAACCCTGGTACCCTGATTTCAACTACCCAAAATTATCAACAGTCATAGTATACCATCGTTTTTCTTTTCCTCTCAAGTTTAATCAGTTATCTAACATTCAAATGGCACAAGATATTACAAATGAATACCAAAACTTCGTCGGAAGGGTAAAACGAAACTGATTTTTATCAGAAAAGGAGAAGGACGAGCTCATTTGGATAAAAGCTGCGGAACTGGACCATAACACAGGATGGAGGAGGCTGTTAGGTCTGCAGTTGTACATGGTAATTGTCGTTTTCAAGTGTATGTTTTTTCTCCAAAAAAAAATCATATGGATTAAACAATTAATTCTACATAGGATCGAAGAGACTGATATCCCAGACAATGTTAGAAGAAGGATACACAATGAGAATGATTCAATTAATTATGTAAGTGCATGAATAAAGAAAGAAAACGAATTCAAAGTTGTTATTTTTTTTTTAAAAAAAAAGACATGACATTAATGCACAAAAATCAGAATATTATTCTGCTTTACGATGAGAAATAGACGCTAAATCATAACTCTATTATTGATAGAATAGTCTCTAGTCATGGCAGATACGCGAGAAAAGATATATTGTCCCCATATCTTTCCGGATCTGAGCGTCGCAGAGGATTCAAGGCCGACACCAGACTTGTGTTCAGACAGGATGAAAATGAAAACAGCCCAAGAGTATCTACATATTTCTACATTGAAAGTTTGGTGTTTACACATTTTGTTCTACCTCAAATAACCATACCTCTACCGAAAAAACCTTGGTTTCTCATACATTTGAATGGTGAACTGAATGACAATTCAAGCGACAATTTGCAGATTACAGATTGCAGATTACGATAACTACTACGAGTACATGGAAAAAAACCTTGCGCCTGACCAAGTCAGAACAAAACACCCGGGTTTTACCTTTGACTCATTTCAAAAACAAACTGCCACTAGGGCTCCATATAAAATCAACATCAATATGGAAGTTTCTTTACCAGTAACACGCTCAAGTAGATCACAACCAGGTGAAAGAATAAATATTCGGGACGTAATTCATCATAAAACTACACCTCCTACAATTTATCTAACAAATGACGACAGCAGTAACATAGAAATATTGGCTGCACAGCTTTTGCTGGACACATTCTGTGGTATTCAACACGACAAAGACTACGTTATTTTTATCGATTGTAATTATACTAATTGTAAGCTTGAAAATTTGATGCATGCTACCTTTGAAGAGCTACGACAACACCAAATTGAATTCTTTGCCTTTCAAAACCCAAAAGAACGTTTCTTGCCAGTAAAGAATCTCCGAGATTTCCATACTAAACACCTCACATCAGACAAAGGCCGACTATATTCGATGTTTAAAAATGGTTTTCTCTCAGTAAATGCCACTGTATATTCAGCAACGTATGTCGAGTTAACGAACGGTGATAGCTCTTCAATTCATAAGTACTTATACAAAGAAGTGATTTGATGTACATTCAATGGAATAGTATCACGTGGTTATATTGTTGTCCAAAAGGGTAGCCTGGAAGGCTTTTCGTTGCAAAATCTCGAACTAAGAACCTTATCTGAACATCGGTCCCTAACAAAAAGTAGTTTTCGATCACTGAAAGGGGATTATCTAAGAGGAGAACCAACTCAGACCGACTTACTAAACGAGTAATGGAAAATATGCAAACCCGACCCTGTGTATTTTTCACAAATCCCCGGAGCCATCAAATTGTGGAGGTTTCAACATATAGCAGAATTAAAATAAATGGAATAGTACGAAGGATATCGTTTAGTCGCGGCTATCCCTATTTACAATTTCGGTACAAAGGCGAGCTCATTCAAATCTCATCATATCGTCTAGCCGCCCTTTATTGGGTTGATAACGAAAATCCGGCAGAATGGACTGTGGTAAATCACAAGAATAGAAAGCCATATGATTGTAGAATCAACAACTTTGAATGGGTTTCGCATCGAGAGAACACCGCACATGGCAGTGGTACACAGGTGATAATAACAGATGTCCGAACAGGAGATAGTGTTCATCAGTGGTCAATAAGCCAAGCATCGGAAGTCTCATATAATGGCGTTTATTATAGCCTTTCAGCACTCTCTGGATACCTCCATGGTTGCCAACGATTTGGAGAGCACTTTACGATTGAATACGCAGAACCAAGAAATTCGAGTAAGTTCTATATAATACATTTCAAATACACTTACAGAAAATTTATATATGTTTATTACTTATATAGTCAGAGGTGAAGAGGACGAGGAAGATGATGGAGATGACGACGATGATGGAGGTGCTGTCCCCGAAAACACTAGTATTATTGTCGAAATTGATGAAGACGTTAATATGATTGATGAAACTGACGAATAAGGAATTAGCCTTTTTTTTTATGATTTTATTTGTACTTCTTGCATATACACTGTAATAAAAATTGATGTCAATTGTTTTATATCGAGTTTGTTTGATGCCAGTTGGGTTCCTGTTGTTCCAAGTTTTTTCAATATTCTTTCACAAAAAATCACATCATCCACTATCTCCCCTCTATCTTTGTTTTTAATACTTTATCTCAAAAATCACAAATATTCATTTGCTTAATATATCAACTTTGGTTCAATTTGTCCTTTTTGAATACAATTAATATTTATTTTAGCGCTTTTACTACTTTATTCACAAATACTTGTAAAGAAAAAAAAAAAACTTAAACAAGTATCCCACATTACCCAAGTCTGCTTTCTATTTAATCATTCCAAGAGAATATACCAGGAAGACCTTGTTTTGATCGATGTATTGTCTTTTTCAAGAAAATGAGAACAAATTTCAGATAATGAGAAAATTTTTTCAAATTGTTGAGAAACATTTTTAAATTATTGAATAATTACTGAGAAAAGGTTGATGAGAAAAAAAGGAGGGTTTAAGAGAGGTGAAGAGATTGGTATTAACCCAAGACATGATACTAAAATAATGGAATATAGCATGTCTGGCTCGCCAGACATTGTATCTACTGA